>CM076980.1:28726278-28885184 GCA_039105355.1 Benthosema pterotum | reverse complement strand
GAGGTTTTTCGAAAAATGACAAAAAATGACAAAATCTGGCAAAACGCAAGGCTATAGCCTTACGGTCTTGCACAGCATGCCGTTTTTCATCATTTTTGAGATTTACTGAGCATTCTCGCAAAAGGTCGACATTTTGAAAAAACGCAAAAGGGCTATAGCCTTACGGTTTTTCATCGTTTTGAGGTTTTTCGAAAAGAACACTGACCAAAAAATGACCAAATCTGCAAAAACTGGCAAAAACGCCAGGCTATAGCCTTACGGTCTTGCACAGCATGCCGTTTTTCATCATTTTGAGATTTTTGAGCATTCTCGAAAAATGTCGAAATTTTGAAAAAACGCAAAGGCTATAGCCTTACGGTTTTTTCGTTTGAGGTTTTTCGAAAAAATGACAAAAAATGACAAAATCTGGAAAGCGCAAGCTATAGCCTTACGGTCTTGCACAGCATGCCGTTTTTCATCATTTTGAGCATTTTTGAGCATTTTCGAATAATGTCGAAATTTTGAAAAAACGCAAAGGCTATAGCCTTACGGTTTTTCAACGTTTTGAGGTTTTTCGAAAAAATGACAAAAAAGACAAAATCTGGAAAGAGCGCAGGCTATAGCCTGACGGTCTTGCACAGCATGCCATTTTTCAATTCATTTGGAGCATTCTTGAACATTTCGCTAAAATGTGCCCAGACTTTTGAAAAAAACGCAAAGGCTATAGCCTTACGGTTTTTCATCGTTTTGAGGTTTTTCGTAAAATGACAAAAAATGACAAAATCTGGCAAAAGCGCAAGCCTATAGCCTTACGGTCTTGCAGAGCATGCCGTTTTTCATCATTTTGAGCATTTTTGAGCATTTTCGAAAAATGTCGAAAAAACGTTTTGAGGTTTTTCGAAAAATGACAAAAAATGACAAAATCTGGCAAAAGCGCAAGGCTATAGCCTTACGGTCTTGCACAGCATGCCGTTTTTCATCATTTTGAGCATTTTTGAGCATTTTCGAAAAATGTCGAAATTTAGAAAAAACACAAAGGCTATAGCGTTACGGTTTTTCATTGTTTTGAGGTTTTTCGAAAAATGACAAAAAATGACAAAATCTGGCAAAAGCACACGGCTATAGCCTTACGGTCTTGCACAGCATGCCGTTTTTCATCATTTTGAGCATTTTTGAGCATTTTCGAAAATGTCGAAATTTCGAAAAAACCGCAAGGCTATAGCCTTACGGTTTTTCAGCGTTTTGAGGTTTTTCGAAAAATTACAAAAAATGACGAAATCTGACAAAAACGCAAGGCTATAGCCTTACTTTCTTGCACAGAATGCCATTTTTTATCATTTTGAGGATTTTTGAGCATTTTCGAAAAATGTCGAAATTTCGAAAAACCGCAAGGCTATAGCCTTAGGGTTTTTCATTGTTTTGAGGTTTTTCGAAAAATGCCAAAAATGACGAAATCTGGCAAAAACGCAAGGCTATAGCCTTACGGTCTTGCACAGCATGCCGTTTTTTATCATTTTGAGGATTTTTGAGCATTTTCGAAAAATGTCGCAATTTCGAAAAAACGTAAGGCTATAGCCTTACGTCTTTTCATCGTTTTGGGGATTTTTGAAAAATTACAAAAAATGACAAAACCTGGCAAAAACGTAAGGCTATAGCTTTACGGTCTTGCACAGCATGCCGTTTTTCATCATTTTGAGCATTTTTGAGCAATTTCGAAAAAATGTCGAAATTTTGAAAACCGCAAGGCTATAGCCTTACCGTTTTTCATCGTTTTGAGGTTTTTCGAAAAATGACAAAAAATGACGAAACCTGGCAAAAACGCAAGGCTATAGCCTTACGGTCTTGCACAGCATGCAGTTTTTTATCATTTTGAGGGTTTTTGAGCATTTTCGAAAAATGTCGAAATTTCGAAAAAACGTAAGGCTATAGCCTTACGTCTTTTCATCGTTTTGGGGATTTTCGAAAAATTACAAAAAATGACGAAACCTGGCAAGAACGCAAGGCTATAGCTTTACGGTCTTGCACAGCATGCCGTTTTTCATCATTCTGAGCATTTTTGAGCAATTTAATAAAAAAAGGCGTAATTTTGAAAAACCGCAAGGCTATAGCCTGACCGTTTTTCATCGTTTTGAGGTTTTTCGAAAAATGACAAAAAATGACGAAATCTGGCAAAAACGCAAGGCTACAGCCTTATGTTCTTGTACAGCATGCCGGTTTTCATCATTTTAAGCATTTTTGAGCATTTTCGAAAAATGTCGAAATTTCGAAAAACCGCAAGGCTATAGCCTTACGGTTTTTCATCGTTTTGAGGTTTTTCGAAAAATGACAAAAAATGCTGAAATCTGGCAAAAACGCAAGGCTATAGCCTTGCTTTTTTTTCTCGAAATTTCAACATTTTTTCGAAAATGCTCAAAAATGCTCAAAACGGTGAAAAATGGCATGCTGAGCAAGACTGTAATGCCATACCCTTGCGCTTTTGCCAGATTTTGTCATTTTTCGAAAATCTTCAAAATGATGAAAAAACGTAAGGCTATAGCCTTGCATTTTTTTCCTCGAAATTTCGACATTTTTTCGAAAATGCTCAAAAATGCTCAAAACGGTGAAAAACGGCATGCTGAGCAAGACTGTAATGCTATACCTTGCGCTTTTGCCAGATTTCGTCATTTTTTGAAAATCTTCAAAATGATGAAAAAAAAGTAAGGCTATAGCTCGCGTTTTTTTTTTTCTCGAAATTTCGACATTTTTCCGAAAATGCTCAAAAATGCTCAAAACGGTGAAAAATGGCATGCAAGACTGTAATGCTATACAATTGCGCTTTTGCCAGATTTCGTCATTTTTCGAAAATCTTCAAAATGATGAAAAAACGTGAGGCTATAGCCTTGCGTTTTTTTTCCCGAAATATCGACATTTTTTTCGAAAATGCCTCAAATATGCTCAACAAAAGGTGAAAAACGGCATGCTGGGCAAGACTGTAATGCTATACCCTTGCGCTTTTGCCAGATTTCGTCATTTTCGAAAATCTTCAAAATGATGAAAAAATGTAAGGTATTTCGCTTGGTTTTTTTTCTCGAAATTTCGACATTTTTTTTAAAAATGCTCAAAAATGCTCAAAACGGTGAAAAAACGGCATGCTGAGCAGACTGTAATGCTATACAATTGCGCTTTTGCCAGATTTCGTCATTTTTCGAAAATCTTCAAAATGATGAAAAAACGTGAGGCTATAGCCTTGCGTGTTTTTTTTCCGAAAATTCGATTTTTTCGAAAATGCTCAAAAATGCTCTTAACGGTGAAAAACGGCATGCTGGGCAAGACTGTAATGCTATACCCTTGCGCTTTTGCCAGATTCGTCATTTTTCGAAAAATCTTCAAAATGATGAAAAAAACGTAAAGCTATAGCCTTGCGTTTTTTTTTCCTCGAAATTTCGAACATTTTTTCAAAAATTCTCAAAAATGCTCAAAACGGTGAAAAACGGCATGCTGAGCAAGCAAGACTGTAATGCTATACCCTTGCGTTCTGCCACATTTCGTCGTTTTTTCGAAAATCTTCAAAATGATGAAAAACGTAAGGCCATAGCCTTGCGTTTTTTTTTTTCTCGAAATTTCGACATTTTTTAAAAAAATGCTCAAAATGCTCAAAACGGTGAAAAACGGCATGCTGAGCAAGACTGTAATGCTATACCTTGCGCTTTTGCCAGATTTCGTCATTTTCGAAAATCTTCAAAATGATTGAAAAAACGTAAGGCTATAGCCTTGCGTTTTTTTTCTCGAAATTTCGACATTTTTTTCGAAAATGCTCAAAAATGCTCAAAACGGTGAAAAACGGCATGCTGAGCAAGACTGTAATGCTATACCTTTGCGCTTTTGCCAGATTTTGTCATTTTTCGAAAATCTTCAAAATGATGAAAAAACGTAAGGCTATAGCCTTGCGTTTTTTTTCTCGAAATTTCGACATTTTTTCGAAAATTCTCGAAAATACTCAAAAATTCTCAAAACGGTGAAAAACGGCATGCTGAGCAAGACTGTAATGCTATACCCGTAAACTTTTGCCAGATTTCGTCGTTTTTCGAAAATCTTCAAAATGATGAAAAAACGTAAGGCTATAGCCTTGCGTTTTTTTTCTCGAAATTTCGGCATTTTTTTTAAAAAAATGCTCAAAAATGCTCAAAACGGTGAAAAACAGCATGTTGAGCAAGACTGTAATGCTATATCCTTGCGCTTTTGCCAGATTTCGTCATTTTTCGAAAATCTTCAAAATGATGAAAAAACATAAGGCTATAGCCTTGCGTTCTTTTTCTCGAAATTTCGACATTTTTTCGAAAATGCTCAAAAATGCTCAAAACGGTGAAAAACGGCATGCTGAGCAAGACTGTAATGCTATACCTTTGCGCTTTTGCCAGATTTCGTCATTTTTCGAAAATCTTCAAAATGATGAAAAAACGTAAGGCTATAGCCTTGCGTTTTTTCTCGAAATTTCGACATTTTTTCGAAAATGCTCAAAAATGCTCAAAACGGTGAAAAACGATATACTGAGCAAGACGGTATTGCTATACCCTTGCGCTTTTGCCAGATTTCGTCATTTTTCGAAAATCTTCAAAATGATGAAAAAACGTAAGGCTATAGCCTTGCGTTTTTTTTCTCGAATTTTCGACATTTTTTCGAAAATGCTCAAAAATGCTCAAAACGGTGAAAAACGGCATGCTGAGCAAGACTGTAATGCTATACCCTTGCGCTTCTGCCAGATTTCGTCGTTTTCCGAAAATCTTCAAAATGATGAAAAAACGTAAGGCTATAGCCTTGCATTTTTTTTCTCGAAATTTCAACATTTTTTCGAAAATGCTCAAAACGGTGAAAAACGGCATGCTGAGCAAGACTGTAATGCTATACCTTTGCGCTTTTGCCAGATTTCGTCATTTTTCGAAAATCTTTAAAATGATGAAAAAACGTAAGGCTATAGCCTTGCGTTTTTTTTCTCGAAATTTCGACATTTTTTCGAAAATGCTCAAAAATGCTCAAAACGGTGAAAAACGATATACTGAGCAAGACGGTATTGCTATACCCTTGCGCTTTTGCCAGATTTCGTCATTTTTCGAAAATCTTCAAAATTATGAAAAAACGTAAGGCTATAGCCTTGCGTTTTTTTTCTCGAAATTTCGTCATTTTTTCGAAAATGCTCAAAAATGCTCAAAACGGTGAAAAACGGCATGCTGAGCAAGACTGTAATGCTATACATTTGCGCTTTTGCCAGATCTCGTCATTTATTGTAAATCTTCAAAATGATGAAAAAACGTAAGGCTATAGCCTTGCGTTTTTTTTGCTCGAAATTTCGACATTTTTTCAAAAATGCTCAAAACGGTGAAAAACGATATACTGAGCAAGACGGTATTGCTATACCCTTGCGCTTTTGCCAGATTTCGTCATTTTTCGAAAATCTTCAAAATGATGAAAAAACGTGAGGCTATAGCCTTGCGTTTTTTTCTCGAAATTTCGACATTTTTTCGAAAATGCTCAAAAATGCTCAAAACGGTGAAAACGGCATGCTAAGCAAGACTGTAATGCTATACCCTTGCGCTTTTGCCAGATTTCGTCATTTTATTGTAAATCTTCAAAATGATGAAAAAACGTAAGGCTATAGCCTTGCGTTTTTTTGCTCGAAATTTCGACATTTTTTCAAAAATGCTCAAAAACGGTGAAAAAAACGAATATACTGAGCAAGACGGTATTGCTATACCCTTGCGCTTTTGCCAGATTTCGTCATTTTTCGAAAATCTTCAAAATGATGAAAAAACGTGAGGCTATAGCCTTGCGTTTTTTTCTCGAAATTTCGACATTTTTTCGAAAATGCTCAAAAATGCTCAAAACGGTTGAAAAACGGCATGCTGAGCAAGACTGTAATGCTATACCCTTGCGAATTTGCCAGATTTCGTCATTTTTCGAAAATCTTCAAAATGATGAAAAAACGTAAGGCTATAGCCTTACTTTCTTGCACAGCATGCAGTTTTTTATCATTTTGAGGGTTTTTGAGCATTTTCGAAAAATGTCGAAATTTCGAAAAAACGTAAGGCTATAGCTTTACGTCTTTTCATCGTTTTGGGGATTTTTGAAAAATTACAAAAAATGACGAAACCTGGCAAAAACGCAAGGCTATAGCCTTATGTCTTTTCATTGTTTTGGGGAATTTTCGAAAAATGACCAAAATGACCAAACCTGGCAAAAACGCAAGGCTATAGCCTTACTTTTTTGCACAGCATGCTGTTTTTTACCATTTGGAGGATTTTTGAGCATTTTCGAAAAATGTCGAAATTTCGAAAAAACGCAAGGCTATAGCCTTACGTCTTTTCATCGTTTTGGTGATTTTCGAAAAATGACCAAAAATGACGAAACCTGGCAAAAACGCAAGGCTATAGCCTTACTTTCTTGCACAGCATGCCGTTTTTTACCATTTGGAGGATTTTTGAGCATTTTCGAAAAATGTCAAAATTTCGAAAAAACGCAAGGCTATAGCCTTATGTCTTTTCATCGTTTTGGGTATTTTCGAAAAATGACCAAAAATGACGAAACCTGGCAAAAACGCAAGGCTTAGAGCTGTCAATCAATTAAAAATTTTAATCGCGATTAATCGCATGATTGCCCATAGTTAATCTTTGATTAATCGCAATTTAATCGCATATTTTTATTAGTTGTAAATATACCTTAAATGAGTGTTTTTCAAGAATATTCATATCAAGGTCAATTATTTATTCTTCATTTGAGCCACAGACCACCATTTGATGTTGGTATCATTAGGAGCAAACATGCACATTTTGTAGAAAGTTTTCTACGTTCTCTAATTGTGTAGACTTATTTAAAGTAACTTAACTGATGCAGATATTTAACAATTATTCACCTGCATTTGGCGAAATTTAACCAAATAGACCCACTTGGCCTTTGGTTATACTGTGAGTTAATCTCGCACTAAAAAAATTAATCGAGTTAACTCATGGCTGAGTTAACTCGCGATTAACTAGTTAATGCTGACAGCGTTAGCGAGGCTATAACCTTACTTTCTTGCACAGCATGCCGTTTTTTTTATCATTTTGAGGATTTTTGAGCATTTTCGAAAAATGTCAAAATTTCGAGAAAAAAAAAACGCAAGGCTATAGCCTTATGTCTTTTCATCGTTTTGGGGATTTTCGAAAAATTACCAAAATGACGAAACCTGGCAAAAACGCAAGGCTAATAGCCTTACTTTTTTGCACAGCATGCCGTTTTTACCATTTGGAGGATTTTTGAGCATTTTCGAAAATTACCAAAAATGACGAAACCTGGCAAAAACGTAAGGCTATAGCCTAACGTCTTTTCATCGTTTTGGGGATTTTTGAAAAATGACAAAAAATGATGAAACCTGTCAAAATGCAAGGCTATAGCCTTACGGACTTGCACAGCATGCCGTTTTTTATCATTTTGAGGATTTTTGCGCTTTTTCGAAAAATGTCGAAATTTTAAAAAAAACGTAAGGCTATAGCCTTACGTCTTTTCATCGTTTTGGGGATTTTCGAAAAATTACAAAAAATGACGAAACCTGGCAAAAACGCAAGGGTATAGCTTTACGGTCTTGCACAGCATTCTGTTTTTCATCGTTTTGAGGATTTTTAAGGGTTTTCGAAAAATGTTGAAATTTCGAAGAAATGCAAGGCTATAGCCTTATGTCTTTTCATCGTTTTGGGGATTTTCGAAAAATGACCAAAAATGACGAAACCTGGCAAAAAAGCAAGGCTATAGCCTCACGTCTTTTCATCATTTTGGGGATTTTCGAAAAATGACAAAAAATGACAAAAGCTGTCAAAACGCAAGGCTATAGCCTTACGGACTTGCACAGCATGCCGTTTTTTTATCATTTTGAGGATTTTTGAGCATTTTCGAAAAATGTTGAAATTTCGAGAAAAAAAAAACGTAAGGCTATAGCCTTACGTCTTTTCATCGTTTTGGGGATTTTCGAAAAATGACAAAAAATGACGAAACCTGGCAAAAACGCAAGGCTCTAGCTTTACGGTCTTGCACAGCATGCCGCTTTTCATCGTTTTGAGGATTTTTAAGGGTTTTCGAAAAATGTCGAAATTTTGAAAAAATGCAAGGCTATAGCCTTACGTTTTTTTCATCGTTTTGAGGATTTTCGAAATATGACGAAAAATGACAAACCCTGGCGAAACACAGGGCTATAGCCTTACGGTCTTGCACAGCATGCCGTTTTTCATCGTTTTGAGGATTTTTGAGGATTTTTGAAAAATGTTGAAATTTTGAAAAAAAGAAACGCAAGGCTATTATAGCCTTATGTTTTTTCATCGTTTTGAGGAATTTCGAAAAATGGTCTTGCACAGCATGCAGTTTTTCATCATTTCGAGGATTTTTGAGGATTTTCGAAAAATGTTGAAAAATGACAAAACCTGGCAAAAACGCAAGGCTATAGCCTTATAGTCTTGCACAGCATGCCGGTTTTTATCGTTTCAAGTATTTTTGAGATTTTTTGAAAAATGTCGAAATTTTTAACAAACACAAGGCTATAGCCTTACGGTTTTTCATCATTTTGAGGATTTTCGAAAAATGACAAAACCTGGCAAAAACGCAAGGCTATAGCGTTACGTTTTTTCATCGTTTTGAGGATTTTGGAGGATTTTCAAAAAATGTCAAAATTTCGAAAAAATCCAAAGGCTATAGCCTTGCTGTTTTTCATTGTTTTGAGGATTTTTGAGGATTTTCAAAAAAAAGGCAAAAATGGCATTTTTTGAAATGGCATTGGATTTGAGGATTTTCGAAAAGTGTCAAAACCCCCCGCCCAAAAAACCCAAAGGCTATAGCCTTACGGTTTTTCATCGTTTTGAGGATTTTTGAGGATTTTCAAAAAATTACAAAAACTGGCAAAAACGCAAAGCTATAGCCTTACGGTCCTGCACAGCATGCCGTTTTTCATTGTTTGGGGATTTTCAAAAAAAGGCTATAGCCTTTTTATCGTTTTGAGGATTTTTGAGGATTTTCGAAAAATGTCGAAATTTTGAAAAAAAACGACCGTTTTGTATGTTGTTTTTCGTCGTCTTCGTCTATTTACCAAAAATAACAGACTATAGCACATGTTCTTGCACAGAAACAACATAGTATAGCAAAACAACATAGTATAGCATGACATTTTTTGTCGTTTGACGATTTTCAAAAAATGACAAAACCTGGAAAAAACGTCAGGCTATAGTACACGGTCTCGCACAGCATGCCGTTCTTCATCGTTTTGACCATTTTTGATTCACGAGAAATGTCGAAATTTCGTAAAAAAAACAACACAATATAGTATGATGTTTTTCGTTGTTTTCGACGATTTTCAAATGAAACCTGTCAAAAACAACAGGCTACGTCATCCAAAACCAGAAACTATAGTATGTCTTTATTATTCTATTAGTTCTTCACACAGTACTTACACCAGGAAACCCCATCTAAGGCTATTTAGGTTCATGTTACAGTGGGCATGTTTGCCTGAAAAAGAAGCTTTGAAATGTTTGTTTTAGAAATATCTTGGTTCCAAATTTGAGAATTTTATGAGGGTCAATGGCAGCTTCATGGCACGTAAAAAAAACACTTTCACCTAGAAACACTTACTGTATCTTACTGTGGAGATACATGCTGTAACTCTTTACTTGTGGTGTAGTTTGAGTTATTTAACCGCCATGTTATGGTGGACATGTTTGCCTGAAAAGGAATCTTTAAAATGTTACCTTGTTTTACAACGTAGAAATTAAGGCCTAGATTTTCGTCACCTCAAAACCCCTTATCCCTTAACGTCTTTGCCTTTTTAAACATTTTTTCAATAGTTAAAATGGCCAGTCTACAAGCTCACAACATATCAGTAGATTGGCATGTTGAACTACTCCAAAAATTTTATCAAAATAGTAAAAGAGGGATAAGGGGTTTGGGATAAGGGGTTTAGCGTGCGACGAAAATGGAGCCTATAGTGCTTCCAAATTTGAGAAATTTATAATGGGGTCATTTCAGTTTATATCGTTCCTAAATGTAAATACTTGGGGTTGGGGGTGGGGTTTGAACTCACAACCTCCAGATCGTTTCGGCTGCAACCAATCGCACTGAGGTACTTAATACTTGCCACAGCCCAGTCTTCATTTGCCTTTGAGTAACATATATAAAAAATAGTATCTTGTTTTTAATCATTTGCGTTGTTTGAGGATTCTCGAAAAAATATGAATTCGAAGAAAAAGGTAAGGCTTTTTTTTTTTCATTGCCTTACCTTTTTCTTCAAATTCATCATTTTTCGAAAATCCTCGATAGACAACGAAAATGATGATAAACAACATACTATCCACGTTTTTCCATGCCAAGGCACTGTGGCTGCTTGCGTGTGTGTGCTTACCTTCTGTCCGGTCAGTGCTGCCGTGGCTACTTAGTATAACCATTTTTTTTATTCTGTAAAGTCACTTGTAAATATTTGCTGGTTGATGTTTTTTGTCTTGTACATGTATAACTTCTTATTTGGGTTTGCTTTCTAATGTTGTTTAAACCAGTGTATCCCACTTTTTTTCACATTGAGGAACCCCAGTTACATGTAATTGTCTACACTCATCCGAAAATGTTTTGTACCTTCTTTGTCCAAATGTGTGCACTTGTAGATCAGCTATTGATTTCATATGCCTGGTTACTGTTTCTTTTGCAAATCTGGCAACAAATTACGAGATAACAGGAACTTCTGCACACACAAACGCAAAGACTTATGCGTTGTAAAAAAAAAAGTTGTGGATAGTATGTCCTCCGAGACTATGAACTATAGCCATTGTTTTTTCCTTTCTTTTCATCATTATTCAAAAAGCCTCAAAAACGTCAAAAAACGACATAATATAGTATGCCGTCCAAGACATGGACAACACAATGAGCATATATAAAGATAAACCATGTAAATACAACATATTGAGCAGGGCACCACAGGGAGTTGAACTGTTCCGGTAAACCAGAAGTATTACCGGTACAACCAGTACCTTAGTTTTAGTTTTGTTGTCATTTACAGGTTCAAAAGCGATCATATTCATTTTCATGAATTTGAAATATGACCAAATCAAGTAAAAATTACCATGACCAAATGGCCATAGTCTTTTAAATCCTCAAAAATGACAAAAAAACATGAACTATAGTTCATGTGTTTTTTGAACCACTACGCTTCTATCCAACTACAACTGTTGCACCACCAAACCAACACCATTTCATCATTCAAAAAAGAAAAATCTCTGAGTCAGATCTATACCTGTATACTATACCAGTACAATTGTTGAATTCAACTACATGAAACAGGTTGCAGCACAATGAGTTTGCTCCGTTGACCAGTGTCGTAACATGCACCAGTGTCCAGTGGCTTGGCTCAATAAAAATATTATATTTTTAAAGGTTACCTGCACCAGTCTATACAAACAGGCAAAAACAGATGCTATTCATCTCATATCATCTAAAAAAAGACTGTCATGCCACCCACCTGTCATAAGCATATTTGAATGAAAATATTGTTATAATGCCATGCTTCAAGACAAAACAGTCAGCAAGAAAGTAACATTTTTGTTGTCTATCTCACACGCTCCCTGACAATGCATGCAATCATGCATGCATGCATGAATACAGTCATTGCTGTGTGCTGCTGCCTATACCATGCTGATACCAATAACATTCCTAGTTAATTAATGATGCACAATCGGTAGTGTTGGAATATGCCAAATCACTGAAATCAGCCATAAAAATATCACATTGGAATCGAACAATCCTCAGAATAATCCAGAATATTTTATTTTTATTACATTTTTCTACATATGGAAGAGTATAGTCTATGTATCCCTTGAATACTTTATTAAAGGGATATTTCACTTTTCAAAAACCTTTGGTCACTTCATGGTCTACTCAGTCTCATGTGAACACCCCAGGCATAAATTACTCCATTCAGAATTTAGACATTTGACGTTCATTTTATCTGCCCTGCCTCTTTCCTATACAAACCATTTATAGCTTAAAACTTGTTGTCCTCATAATATGTGAGGGGGCATGGAATTTCATTTACAGTTTAATTTATTTTTTTTAAATGTTGTTTTGGAGATAAGGTTGTGGCCAAACAAATAAAACAATATTTTTAAGATAAATGAAGACAGTAAATGAGAAGGCATGTCCCCCTCACCTATTAGGAGGACGATATCAGTCACCTTAAAAAAATGTGTTTTTGATGGATGTATCATGGTTAAAATGGAGTTTTAAGTTATAGTGGGTTTGTATAGGAAGGAGGCAATGCTTCCATTGTGGTCCTCAGTAGAATATAATCAGAATCGTTATCAGCAGGTATGACCCTGAAAATAAATCAGAGATTGGATATCTGTCAAAACAGTGAGTAGAAAATAAAAAATAAACCCTGTAAATACAACACGCAGGGCACCACAGGGAGTTGAACCCCGTTCTGGTAAACCAGAAGATCCACAACCAGTGCCTTAGTTATGTGTTTTTGTTGTCATTAACAGGTTTCATTTTATTTTGTTTTGATTTATTTTAACTGCCTCTTTGCAACATCCAACTTCAATGTAGACATGATAAAAAAGTTCCCCCATTCTGTATTTCTTAGGTCTGAAAAAAAAAAACAAAAAAAAAAAAAAAAAAACAATAACATGTGAAACACAACTTGATGACATTGTCAGCTCATGCTTCAACATGTTAAAATGATTTTTCTTTTAGGACCTTTTTTCTGGGAGTGTGCAAATGGAATCAAAGGGGCCGCTTAGGATTTATTTGCATACAGTATTTGTATGCTCTCGAACAGGGGTGCCCAAAAAGTAAAAGATTGTGATACAGCAGTAGATCGCACAGGCCATTCAACTCTTGAGTGTTAAATTGAAACCAAATGGACCCTTACGGGTCCATTTGGTTTCATTTTACACTCCCAAGAGTTAAATTATATATAAACATCTGCATCTGAGTCCACGCAATTAGAAAATGGAGAATAATTGTTATTTTGAACAACATTTTCCTAGTTCTTTTCCCTAATTGTGGACAAAAACGTAAAAGTTTGGGTGCAAGACACTAAATTCAACATCACAAACTGTCAACTCAAACCCCAAATACTGTTTTTCAAACGTCAGTAGTAGCATATTTCTAGCTAACTCTCCTACAGTATCTCTCTCCCGGGTCCATTTAGTGTCAAACTATCATTTTGTTGGCGTCACAGACCCCTGAGTCCGTGACCACTATGGGAACCACTGTGGGAACCACTGATTTACAAGTTGAATATTTACTGTAGCTGATTGTGATGTAACCAAAACAGTCTTCAACTAAAAAAAGGAAATATTTAAAGCACCTGAAGTCTCGTTAATAATCATATATTCATAATCTACATGACATAATCTATGAAGTAGTGTTATTTCACTAGTCAATCTACAATATGCTACAATGTGCTAATTATTATTCGTCACCTGGGCGTCGTTAGAGAAAGCCAGACGAGGTGAGACAATAAGGTGTTGACATAACAAAGGACATATGTTCAAAGGACTTTAAATTCGAAGGTGGTTTGCATCAGTTGAAAGAACCTTTGTGGTCATTTGTCTTGTGAATGTAAATTTCCGACATTTCTCTCCGTCATGTTCTGCACGTACGACACGAACTGCAGGTAATTTGGATGTATAAGAAGCCCATGTCATGTTGTGATCAAGTGAGTTAGAGAGTCAGTCCTGTGTGTCACCACGACACGACACACACGTGTGCTGTCTGGGCCCTGCGTGGTCCGGGCATACACTGCCTGCTGTAATGCTGCCGATGCTCTGAATAAACGACCATCTGAGGAACATCTCTGCTGCCTGGAACTCCATGCTTCTCCGATCAACTATGCTTTTATGTTTTTTGGGTATGTTTAGCTGGTACGGTATTTGTACCGGTGAAAATATACGACACACCCAAGTAGGATGTAAATTTAAATGCTAAATTTACTTTACGATATATTTTGAGGCCAAGTGACCATGACCTGAGGGCAAGTAGAACCTTACTTGCACTTGCCCGATGGGCAAGTGCCTCGTAGACCTTACCCAGATAGCAAAATGAATTGAAAATTGAATTTTGGTTGAATCAATGCATGTTGCTATCTGGGTAGTGTCAATCCCTCCCCTCCCTCTAGTTTTCATTATATTAAGTGCATTATTCTTAAACACTATAACAGTAAGTAGTAAGTCAAAAGTGTGGGCACCCCTGCTCTAGAAGCTGGAGAAAATGTTGAAAAACTGTGGAATTCCCCTTTAACAGCAGTAAAGCAGAGCTATAGACCTGCGCCGTGACGTCACCAGCCCTGTTCCGCTAGTGGATTCCTCATTCATTTTCCTCATAGACTTTTCGAAAATGGTTAATAAAAACACGATTGCGCCGCGGCCAAAGCCAACTCGGGTCGTGACAAATCATGACAACAAACACAATATCGTCATATAATATATAATGAGGAGAAGAAGTAGAAAACGGCATGATACAAGACTTTTTGTTTTGTTTTTGATCTCGTCTTTATATAAATTATTTTCGAAAAGTCTATGAGAAAAATGAATGGGGAATCCATTTCTGGAACAGGGGCGGTGACATCACTGCGCAGGTCGATACCTGAACAGGATACACCATGTGGCAACAAGTTGTTGATCCAAAGTTGTTGCCAACAGCCTTGAATCATCAGACTGGCATAGATTTATTGACTGAATGATTGATGAATGTTGAACGAATGAATGAATTAATTAATGTCAACACATTGAAATGTATTAACAGTTAGCAGAATTGCAGTACATTTCAAGCACAGCTCAAATCAGTTGTAGGCTATATTAAGTTGTATATGAAAAGCCACGGGATGTGGCATAGCCTATACTGTTAAAAGCCAACTTCCTAACTGAACCACCACGCCCCCGGTAAAAGACTTACACTAATAAACCTACTTGAGTTAAAAGAATTAAGACCCTTTTTAACTCGAAGTTGTTCCTTTTCAAAAAAGGACACAATAGTAAAATATTCAGTTAGATAGCACATATCACATGCTACATAAAGTGTGATAACTCAGATCTCATTTGTTTAAATAACAAAAGCATCAATTATTAAATCGCATGAATTACCTATAGACAACGCATCGATGATCGACGTGGCATCTGGACAGCAAAACAAGACTGGGAAGCAAACCGAGGTAGTGCGCCGGCGTCCTACTTTAAACCCTCCCCACTGACGTATTAGGTTAAGCCAAGACTTGACAATTTTTCCCGCGAAATTTGAGTTTTTTCTCCGGGGAGCGCTTGCTTTACCACGTCGCGGCTACCAGTAAGGCGGAGTTTAATAGTAGCCACGACCAATAGCAGGGGCGGATGCAACATGTCCCATTTGGGGGGGGGGGAGAACATGTTGGAGGGGCAAGAGAAAATGGTATGGGGCTATGGTATGCGGCTTCATCGCCGCATCCATTTTCGGTTACAGGACTTTTATTAGGCAAGTAAAGCATCAATAATAACATCAGTTGTTCTTGAAGTTGCAACAGACACACAGCATGCATAAAGCTAGAGGTCTGACTCAGAGAGTTTTCCTTTTTCAATGATGAAATGCTGCTGGTTTGCTGTAGTTAGTTAACAGCAGCAGTAGTGTTTGAAATCATTTTAAATATAAGCACTTTAATTTGAAATATCTTGGGTTGTTTTGCATGACATCGTGTTTGGGGGGGCAGACTGGGTATTTAGGGGGGCACTGCCCCCCCATGCCCACGCCTAGATCCGCCCCTGACCCTATAGGCCGCTTTTACATGCACAGAAACAGAATCTATTCGGAATATTCAGCTTGGATTTAGGGTGACCAGATCCAAACTTGCAGAAGAATTGCATGTGTGGGACAAGTGGGGAAACGTGCAAGTGCATGCTACAGTCTACAGTCTTATACTCTATGCCTACATCTTGATGTTGTGGTTTTATTACACTAATAACTTTTTATTTAAAATAAGACATCTTATCATGTACATACTCTGACAGACTGTCTATGCCTTTATGACTGTTTCCCCTACCCCACCACAAGCTTAGAATGGGGCTATGGGATGTTGTTCAACTGCATCTATTTCTGTCACTCCGCTATATAGGCCTATTCTATATATAAGCTAAATATTCCCTCTCCAACAGGTCAATAGTGTGTTGACACTCGCTTTCAGTTCAGCAGTAGTTGAGCTGTCTCAAAAGGTGGGGTTGTGGCACACGGTTTATGCCTGAACCACTGCTAAACCAAAAGTTTAGCAGTGGTGGTTTAGCAATGGTGGATACAGAATATATAGCAAAACTACCTTTGGGAATAAATCAACTGCAAATAAAAGGTAAGAAGGCCTTCTGGGGTGGAGTCCATTGCATGTAGCCTGTAACTATTAGTAAATAATTTATAATAAAATCATGATAAACATTTACTCCAAAGACTGGCTGGCCAGTACAACCTGATAAAAATAATACAAGACAAAGACAGCTAGCAGTATGAACAGTTCAATTTGTTTAATGCTTACTTATTCAATCGATGACCATTCTTTTGACAATAAACATTCCTTGTCGTGATTGTCATTCTGTGTACAGTAACACAGCAGAAACACAGTTATCCAAGCAAATAAACACAAACTTCTGACATTTGACAAATAAACAAACATAAGGTGTTTGTGTGCAGATGTCACAGTGAGAAACAGACATTTTTCTGGTCACATTTGTGCATGTGCAGCAAGGCTCTATGATGTGTGTGTAATATACATGCAAAGGTCACAGAGGGACAGCTTTCCAGGTACAGGTGTGTGTGTATGTGTGTGTGTGTGTGTGTGTGTGTGTGTGTGTGTGTGTGTGTGTGTGTGTGTGTGTGTTGTGTGTGTGTGCGTGCGTGCGTGCGTGTGCGCGCGTGTGTGTGTGTGCGTCCGTGCATGTGCGTGTGTGTGAGTGTGCGTGTGTGTGTGCGTGTGATGCATGCACAAACCACAAGGATGAACACGTACTAGTGAGCTTAGTCTGACTTTGTAGGCTATTTACAGGAACAAGGATTGATTCTAAATCCTCTGAACATAACCAACAGTTTAACAACATGAATTGGGTAGGGACCCAAAAACATAAAACAATGCCAAGACTTTTACAACCTCTTTAAGAAATACTGAGTGGTGAGGACTCAGGAAATACTTTGAGCCCTGTTTAATTCCAATCACATAGCACTGAGCAGAGCAGATCAGATTCCCACAGGTGGTATTTTGATGCCCGATAAAGGGAGCAGAGCTTTAACAGTCATATCAATGAAAGGCCACTAACGTTGCAGCTTGAAAGACGTGTGTCTTTTCAAAGAAGAGTTAAGAAAAAATACAGCAAGCCTCTGACAATTTCACAGTATCAAAGATGACTGCGTGTCCATGTTATTGTTGACCATGGGCTTGCATGCATGAGCCACAGATAGAGAATGTAAACCGAAGAGCAGTATAGTTAAAGTAGTAGAAGTAGCAGTAGTAGTAATAGTAGCAGTACTTGTAGTTGTTGTAATAGTAATAGTAGTTGTAGTTGTTGTTTTCACAATCCGATACATACACAGCACAGTTTACAGCATTGTAGCATTGCAATATGTGAGTTGAAAGCCTGAGTTATACTTGGTTGTACACCAGTGTCGCTCACCAAAGTGGCCGATCCATGATCTCACAATGCAACACTGGCACACAACTAGGCTATAAATCAGAGGTGTTGACAACATACACCAGAGGCTAAGTACTCTATATTATTAACGATGGCATGGTGTGTTCCGAAAAGTTACACAAAGCTGGAAAAAGATACAAATACTGTATATCAAAAGAGAGCACAATTTTGACTGGCAAAGATGTACTCGTCGTGACCACCAAGTGCACATTCACAAGTAAAAGAATTACACTCACAAAATATACAATTAAAAATACCCCACTTCGAATTCAAACATTTTTTTTATCATTTGTCTTTTGTTGGCTGTTGTAAAATCAAAGACATCTGATGTGCCACAAAGCATAATATTTATCCCCAAAACAGCATGAGCATGTAATCCATTTCTCCTCTTTCTTGTAGGGCTGTTATTCTGAGATGTGTTCCCTGGTCCAGAGCTCATGTTCTAGTGTTCTAGTCTCTCATTTAGGTCCAAACACCTCTTCTTTTCTTGGGGTAGAAGCTCAGATGGTTACAATGCCAACCTGCTCTGTGATCATGTATGAGCTGGTATCTTCCACAGAGGGGAGCAGGTGACCGGTCTCCCCTGCCCACTGAGCTGGTTGCAGGTAACTGGAAAACAGGAGCAGTTGGTTAGCTAATAGGCAGGCTGGCTAGGTCACCAGCAATATCCCAAACAGTGGATCAGGACCCAGTTTTGTATTGCTGACACATTATTGGAGTACAACATGCCCCTGTTTGTATATACTATATACTGTATATACAGTCAGGGACAATTCAAATACAGAATGTATTTAGTGTTTCCCCCAGGCCCATGGGTATTGTACAAGCCAGTCAGAACACTGCAGTCTGGCAGCAGGAAAACAGCACTCTGAAATCTACTGGATTTTATAATCGCACTGCCAGAATCAGAATAAGGTTAATGTGGTGCCTGGTTAGCTTGGCTAATAAGACAGACTCATAATGACACTGACATGTCGGATGTTGAGTCTGTAATAGCTGTGTGTCATGCCCATTTTGTTTCCTGGGGGGGTTCAAACAATGGCTCTTTGACACAATTTGAAGCCCATATTTTCACCAGTTCTCGTGCCTGAATAATTCAGGCACATTTCAGCACCTCTTTCTGCCCATTAAGGCCTTTCTGAGATCTATATATCCCATACTCTGAGGGGATGGTGGCCATCTTGATGGTAAGCCATAAGTTGTATTCAATGGAATGTGGATGCAATGACAGGCGGGGAGAAGATACTACTACTACTAGCAGTACTATTACTACTAGCCATACCACCACTACTACTACTACTACTACTTACTAGCAGTACTACTACTACTACTACTACTACTAGCAGTACTACTACTACTACTAGTACTACTACTACTAGTACTAATAGCAGTAACTACACATGCCAGCAATGGATGTGATGACAGGCAGAGAGGAGATACTACTACTACTACTACAACAACAACAACAACAACAACAACAACAACAACAACAACTACTACTACTACTACTACTACTAGCAATACTACTACCACTCCTACTACTACTAGCAGTAATACTTCTAGTACTAATACTAGTACTAATAGCAATAACTACACACACCAGCAATGGATGTGATGACAGGTGGAGAGGAGCTACTACTAGCACCACTCCTACTACTACAATGACAACAACTACTACTACTACTAGCAGTACTAGTACCACTACTAATAGCAATACTACTACTACTACTACTACTACTACTAGCAGACCTAGTACTACTAGCAGTACTACTATACTACTAGCACTACTACTACTACTGCTACCAATGCTAATGCTAGCAACATGCTAACATGCTAATGCTAACATTCTACCCGAACATGCTAATGCTAACATGCTAATGCTAAAATACTAATGCTAACATGCTAATGCTAACATGCTAATGCTAACATGTCAATGCTAACATGCCAACATGCTAATGCTAACATGTCAATGCTAACATGCAACATGCTAATGCTAACATGCTAATGCTAACATGCTAATGCTAGCATTAGCATGTTGACATTAGCATGCTATCATTAGCATTATCATGCTATTGTTAGCATGTAGTAGTAGTAGTAGTACTGCTAGTAGTAGTAGTAGTAGTAGTAGTAGTAGTAGTAGTAGTGCTAGTAGTAGTAGTAGTAGTAGTACTGCTAGTAGTAGTAGTAGTAGTACTGCTAGTAGTAGTAGTACTGCTAGTAGTAGTAGTACTGCTAGTAGTATTGGCATTAGTAGTAGTAGTAGGAGTGATGCTAGTAGTAGTACTGCTAGTAGTAGCAGTATGCCAGTAGTAGTACTGCTAGTAGTAGTAGTAGTACTGCCAGTAGTAGTACTGCTAGTAGTGGTAGTACTGCCAGTAGTAGTACTGCTATTAGTAGTAGTAGTACTGCCAGTAGTCGTACTGCTAGTAGTAGTAGTAGTAGTGCCAGTAGTAGTACTGCTAGTAGTAGTGGTAGTACTGCCAGTAGTAGTACTGCTAGTAGTGGTAGTACTGCCAGTAGTAGTACTGCTAGTAGTAGTGGTAGTACTGCCAGTAGTAGTACTGCTAGTAGTGGTAGTACTGCCAGTAGTAGTACTGCTAGTAGTGGTAGTACTGCCAGTAGTAGTGGGGCTTGTAGTAGTACTACTGCCACTAGTAGTACTGCCAGTAGTAGTAGTACTACTAGTAGTAGTAGTAATAGTGGTAGTACTGTCAGCAGTAGTAGTAGGAGGAGGAGGAGGAGTGGTGCTAGTCGTAGTACTGCTAGTAGTAGTAGTTTTAGTAGAATGCATTCCATTGAACACTTCACACTTGTTTTACCAACAAGATGGCCGCTCCTTTCTGAGTATGGGACTGAGAAAGGCCTTAATTAATACCACCGATACCAATGTCATTAATACCAATGTCATCAAAAGCATATGGCATAACATATTTCTACAGGCCACATGTTTCTGCATTACTCTTTCTTGAGAGGCAGGATGAGCTTCTAGTAACTATAACCTGTAGACAGTGGATGTACTGTAAGCCCTGACTCACTCATTGCTCTCCAACGTCACGTCATCCACTTGGGAGCTGGGTGGTTGTAGAGGACGGTGGAGATGTGTGTCCAGGATGGGCGTCTCGGTGGGGGGACGGGGAAGTGATTCTGAGTCAGCCTGCTGGGGCGGCCCCGCCGCTGGGTAGTGGTGGGAGCCGGTAGGAGGAGAGGAGGGCATTTGGCTGCTACTGGAGGTGTTGGCATCTAGCATCTCAAGGAGGAGGTCGTAGACAAGGACCACATTCTTCCTCTTCATGGTGGACAGGTGGTCCATGCCTTTGTTACTGGGGAGACGCAGGAGAGAGGAGATATACAGACCATCATCAGTGGTGAGAAGGACAGGGGCGAGGGTGACCCTGGGGTGAGGGACATGGCTTGGTATAGCACCCTTAGAGAGGATGGTGGATCCCCTTTAAAAGCTCTGCTGTTTGGGGTGCAACTGAGCTCAGAAAATATAAAAAAAAGTAAAAGTAGTACTCACATCAGTTTGCCTTGGGAGGTCTAAAGCTAGTTTGCAGCTTGTTAATAATTTTCCCATAGGCAGAATTAACCACTTCTACTTAACACAAAAATAGCAGAAATAGCTATACAATGGGACACATGATGAACTTGTAGAATAGCTTTATGCTACAGCTACCTTTATGTGGCGTCACATATGGTAGATACATTTGGATACATTTTCTTTCTGCCTGACTCACTCACTGAGTTTGTCCTTGTCTGGGGTTTACGTGGGGTTCAATTAATCCCAGGTCATTAGATTAGGCCAATGGTATTTACTCTAGGTAGTTTAAACTGTGGAGCATGTCTTTGTATCAGTGCATTCTGCACTGAAAGTGTTTATCTTTCACATAAATAATGCCCTTAGAGCTAAATCGGTATAGCAGCCATAGCAGAGGAGCAAGTGAGAGACAAAGACAGTTCGGATAGGAATTTATTATGTATTTATTAATGCACTACAATATGATGCAATATGACCATTAGTTATCACTTTGAAAATGTTTTATTTTATTTTAGACATGCTCTGACTAACAAAAATATAAAGCACTATAGTAGTACCCCGACCTGTTTTTATGAGGATTGCCAAAGTAGTCGGATTTCAATTTTTGTGTCTGAGGACACATTCTGTCCACACATCCTCAGGACACAATATCTATTAGTAGTAGATTTTTTTTGGTGTTGATTATATACAGTATATGCAGTATATGTACCTGATGTGTCTGATATGTGACAGCAGCATAGTGAGGTGTGTGAGTCGTAGAGTCTGCTGCTGGGAGGACAGGCCCAGCTTGGAAATGGCCCAGACCAGGGCATCAATCACCGAGTCCAAAAGTCGTAGCAGCTTGTTCCTGCTCTCCAACTCCTCAGCTGTCTCTGGAGGACTATTGCACGTGTCTGAGAGAGAGAGAGAGAGAGAGAGAGAGAGAGAGAGAGAGAGAGAGAGAGAGAGAGAGAGAGAGAGAGAGAGAGAGAGAGAGAGAGAGAAAATGCTAGTCAATTGCTGTCAATATCACAGTACGTAAGAGATTCAACAATGTATTGTCCAATACATTCATAATGGACAATATTTAGCAACTTGTCAGAGCACTCATGCTCTGGTATGCTGCCCATGAAATTATAGAGTAGGCAACGAGCATCACTGAACAGTGTAGACTAGTGGAGCCCTTGCCAGATTGTCTTTTATTTTCCCAAGCCAATTTTGTTGCCCATCCCTTGCCAATACCTCTGCCATCGCTGATTACCCCTTGGAATTTTAACCTCTTGCCTTCCACAGCTCAGATCTGATTACTTTCCATGTGTGCCTGACAGTATGCTCTGGAACAAATCAACGATTACATTGGCTGTGGCACTGAACTGACACTTTAAGGCAGATGTTACTGTCTAGACTCTGGGTCTAGCAGATGAATAAGCAAGCATCAAGGAATTTCCTTAGCTGTTGCATCTAAGGCCCAAACCATACCAGCTCCAACTCCATGTAACAAAACAATCCACACCAATTCAACTCTGCAAACTGCTATTGGGAGCACCTCCGTAGAGGTGCTAGACGTAACGGCCATTTGGCTAACAGTCACATCCTGCAGCATGTCTTGGTTATCTTTATGCTACATGGGTTAATGAAGCTATTGTTTTTATCTTGTTATTGAAAATCCAATAAACACATTTATTTAAAAAAATAAAAATAAAAATAATGCACTACAATAACATGCAATATGACTTAGGTTTTGAGATAACAGTGGTAGGTGCACTATAGCAAAGGTAATTGGTAGGGCTGCACCTAACCATTATTTTCATAATCGATTAACGATTAAACGGATTGTGACAATTATTTAGATAAAATATCACATTAAGAATTGTTTTAGTTTATTTTAAACATGCTCTAACGAACAAAAAAGGGAATTAATTCAAACATTCTGTGCAACTACCATCAGATGTTAGGGAAGAAAGATGCCTCACACCTCTTTAGTTTAGTTACACTTTAGAAAACTATGGTTATGGTAAGTAAAACACCCATGGTAAACAGCAATATACAGTGAGTAGTTGCTGATTTGATTAATCGATTACTAAATTAAATGACAACTAATTCCCTTTTCTTCTACCTTCCTAGAAAACAACAAAGTGATGAAGCTTACTTAGAAATGCACTTCACCAACTTCTTTAAATCTGTAAACCAGTGATACACCAGTAATACTGGTGTATCACAAAATAAATATGGATACAATGCAGCACTGCTCTATAAGGTCTCTGATATTCTCTCAAATAAACATCTACAATATATATCAATGTGCAGATGGTGTATGTTTACACATTTACAAAATACTGTGTAAAACACAGCATTGCCCAAACCTTTGCATTTCGGCCATTGTTCGAGATACATCTCTTTGGGTGAAATTCACTTTGTATTGTATATTCTAAATTCTTAGTGACTGGTTATTTTGGAGTAAATAAACTACTGTAGAGGAGTTATTGACAACTAAAACGGGCTGGAGGACTCAGGCTGACACCGAAGTCTAAACAAAGACCCATAGGCTTGTACGTACTGTAGGCTTAAACCGTTTAGTGCTGATGCAACGTCTTTCTTACCAGGCTGCACATGAACACTGTCAAATATCTCTGTATGTGCATGCTTTCCCTTATAAGACCAAGTTTAAAAGATCCTCTTGGCTCTCAGTCACCTCTGCTCAACAGACAAGTCTCCAACTCCACAACTATGCCTGGCTCAATCAGGTGGCAGAATGCTCTGAAACATCCTAGTTCCTAGTTTTCTTCTGTCATGAAAATCCAGCCATTAGATTTAAAAGATAATTTTGATTATGTGTTGTGAACAAGTGGTGGACACATGGGCAATTAGACCAACATCACCACCCTTATCTCAGCTGATTTATTTTTAATAAGCCCACAGTGCCAAAGACTAAGTTTTCATTTTGTTATACTACCCTTCGCTAATCTACAATTTACCGTTTGAGACTGATGGAAATAAAAAGTTCCTCTCCCCCATCCCCCACCATTGCATTAAGTTGATTCTTCAAAAGCTAGTGGAAAACAATGGCAGTCAAATGGGAATTCTAATTATTTAATCCTGCAATAAATGTGTTAAAAGCCATTTAAACCTATTTTGACAGAGGGGGATTCTTAAAGAAAACAGAATCGGATCTACAAGCTCACCCTCCGCCACCGCCACAACACAGAGACGCCATGGTCTGAAGCCATACCTCTAGCAGGGCTTTACCCCAATGCAAATACCCATTATTATATAGGCATATATCAAATCTGTTATTCCATGTGACACAGCAGAGGGCAGTAGAGTGGATATGCTTTATCAAGCCTATTAGCCTATCCATTCTCCCATAGCAAGGACAGAAGGACCAAGGAGTTGAGCCATACTTTCCATCTGTCCAAATTCATAAATCTGCAATCCACTCCCTGTACTCCTGGCTCTTTAGACTCCATTTCACTTCTTGCACAATTTGTACTTTTAGTTTTTTTTTTTTTTTCCCTGCAGCTGTAACGGAGCCGAGTCAACATGGTGTCTGTCAAGGGTTGTATGTGTGTGTGTGTGTGTGTGTGTGTGTGTGTGTGTGTGTGTGTGTGTGTGTGTGTGTGTGTGTGTGTGTGTGTGTGTGTGTGCGTGCAAGTGTGCGGATTTACTAGTGAACTTTGTGAGGACACACACACAAACAGGTCAGTCACCTGAACCATACGTACTGATTTGTGGCAAAAAGGGTTGAGGGTAGAAGTCACTGTGACCTCTAGGAGAACACAATGTTTGACTGCACTAGTAGGTCAATAAAAGAATCCTTTGCTCTATCATTCATTTAACACAGAGATATTTCACTCAAAACATTTTGTTTTGAGTGAAATATCTCTGCGTTAAATGAATGATAGAGTCATTTTGGAGTCTACCAAGACAGTTTTTACATTGCTTGATTCAATATTTAGATATTTCAACCTCCATTTTAGTACGAAGGTATGTTCAGCGATTGGATAATTCTTCCTTCTATGGAGTGGTGCTGACCATATAAGGAATACTTCCCTGTTCCCAGTGAGCCCCTGGGATTAAAAAAAATGAGTTTTGGTTTTGGTGGCGGGTGACAAAGCCTTTATCTAATCAGGATGAGAGGGGCCTTCTTCCAATTGAGTGGGGGCGGGCCTTAAACAGGTTAGATCCCTCCTCTCACCGCGTGTGCGTTCATGTGTGTATAGCAGTAAAGATACTCACTGGAGTTGAGGAGGATCATAGCTTTGAGACACACATACTCCTCACGCTGTAGTTTTAACTCCCGGAAACGAGAAGTGGCCGCCAGCAGCATGTCAAAGATCTCCATTATCCCTTCCACACAATGACCCTCGTCCCTACAGGAGAGGACAGGCACAAAAAGTTATAGTATAGACATGTAAATGATTGTTGTAAAATGAATTATCCTTTTAAATGTAGGGCTCTATTTTCATTACCGGTAAACCACCTTATCCCTTAACTTCTTTGCCTTTTTAAACTATTTTAAAAAACATTTTTCAGTAGTTCAAATGGCCACCCCACAAGCTCACAACATGTTAATAGATTGACATGTTGAAATATTCCAAAGGTTTTTCAAAATTGTAAAAAGAAATAAGGGATTTGGGAGTTTAGCATGTAAGGAACAGACATCATGGTCTTAATGTTTGGTCATTTGTTGTTTCTAGGGTTGGACGATGGGACGAATAGATCTGCAGTTGTGGACTGAATGGAGTGATATTGCAGAATATCGCTTATAAGGTGATTTTCTCTGAGTTTTTATTTTATTTCTCATTTTAATTTAATCCAACTCTTCAAAAGTAGCCCAATTACACACTAGGCTACTGTCTGCTTCTGCTTTACTTCATTTTGCCTGTTATCTACTGTAGCTTATTTTGTTCATTGACAATGTGCAGTCAATACTTACCCTGACACTGGCACTGCAAAGAAATCTACAACCACACAATGTGTCGTGTTTACAATACATGGGAGCTTGTAGAATTGCTATTTTCACTTTTCTCATTGACCTCAGAGGCCATATAGATACTTTATCCAGGATATACTCTTTTCTCTAATGATGATGGCATCTAATTTGCATATTCAGGACAGGAGTAGGCTTCCCATTAATTACATTACATATGCCATAGGAGCATAGGAGAATATACACACTATACACACGCCAGTTTAGAGTTGTAATAGCAATATTGAAGAAATAGTGCATATTTGGCAGCCATTCTGTTATGCAAAAGGTTATAATTTAACTTAAGAACCATGCCTTTATGATTCAATCAGCACTACTTATGTAAATAGCCTGGTTGCCCAACTTTTAGCCATAAAAAACACATTTTTAAAAACCCCACTAGTCTATTAGTGTACGTGGATTGTTGTTGCCAAGGAGGTTTAAAGACAATCACAGGCACAGAAAATATGAAAACACACCAAGGTTACTGTAATCCTAAAGTGATACCTTCTTTGCAAACACACGCATACACACAAAAAAACTCTCAGAAGTAAAAGGAAATTTCTGCCTGTGCACAACACAAACTGACTACATACACAGGCAAACATTAGATAACAAAACAATAACAGATTGTACACATTGCGGCACGTCCAATCCATTACAGTGTATGTTTTAGAATTCATATCAAGGCCGGTGAATCCGTCACTCCAGGCCATCGCACTTTGCCCCATTCAGTCCCCCCCCACACACACACACACACACAGAGTCCAGTTACTGCAACACATGCTATTACAACAACCATGTCATTATACACAACTTGGTTTCAATTGTGAACAAATCAAGCATATAAAAGAAATCATTTAATGAATGCCTAGTGTATTTGTGAAACACAGCAACGCTTAAACAGGTGCATACTGTATGAACTATATAATCAACCTAAAAGTGACACTAGCCAGGTGAAGTGAAGCTCAATCGACAAAAACTCTCCTTGAGGCAAAAACTCAGATGTTGGAGTTGGCCTATAGAATCCTGATGAAGCTTACACCAAAATGAATATAATATGTTAGTGTATTGAAATCACAGGCATGTAGATCTTGTTGAATTAGAGTAAAAAGTCTGACATGCAAGTAGGGGGAGTCAACAGATTATAGTTACAACTTAGTTCCCTTTCGAATGAAAATTCAGAATTCATGACTCACTTTTTTGTTTTCTTGTAATGACTGACTCAAACAACAGTTTCACACATCAACCATCATGTCCAGCCACATACTGGGATTTGATTCAGGCTTGTTATATTTTTGTCTTTCATTTTTTTTTTATGACTTTGTGACCTTGAAAGTTTTTGGCTTGACTTGTCAGAGCATAATTCAAAAGAATCTATGAGATAACTTATGCTGAGACAAAAAAAGGTTAATCTCAACCCATTTGACACATGATGTCTTGATCCTATTAGACATTACATCACTGACAGAAATGCCTCCCAATTAATAATTGAAAAATAATAGTAGTAATATTATGTTTTGGAAAACACACATTGGCTAACATTGATGATGGACCTGTATGAGGGCTAATTCCTGTAATCAGGCATATTCGGGTTGAGCAGGACAGATAGCAAGCCTAATTACTGTTTGCTATGAATACAAAAGATGGTCTGCGGTGTAAGCAACAGTGATGTGGACAAAGTTGAAGGTCAGAGTGGGAGAGAACAGGCACAGATAAAGAACATTTGGCAAAGATCATTCAACATGCTCCTGAAGAATAAGGGAGTGGTTGCCAGTGCATCCAGTTAGTAGCCAGTGTTTTGGTGCCTTGGTGATTACAACTCCCACAGGCAGTAGTAGGTTCATGCATACCAGTTTTTGGAGGCGCCACTAGCCCCTCCTGTGCCCAGCTTTCCAGGACAGACACAAACAAAAACAAGACAAAAATTAGGACAGAAAAATGAGGGTGCAAATTGTGGTCGGCCAGAATTTAATTATTTTCGGTGGTGTATTATGATGATAACCGCTACACACGGTTGTGATTTTTGTTTAGACACACCATGATATTTCTTTAGCCCACTGATTACGGTACAGATGTTTTCATTATACGCTGAGCAAGCAATACAAACTACACAAACATTTTTGTAACCACTCAAGTCCCATTAAAAAATAAGAGACAGCCAATCTACAAGCCCAGCTTGTAGAAATCCTGCCAGACTTTAAGTATGAAGGACCCCAATGGAAGCCAGCCAATAGGCTTTCTTGGGTTTAAATCCCCTCAATATTGAACTGTACTTTCCTGTGCCTTTTTTGTGCAAGCTGGTAACACACTTAATGCTAAAACCGTTGTTAAACACATTCCTCTCAATCATCTCGTGTACCATGATGTCCCTCTCCACTCCATTGGGATCCATTCAAAACAAAAACTTTCCATGGTGATTTCTCGAAATAATCCATTATTTTGTGAAAAGCACCTTCCATTTAGATCCCTATAATGATTTTTTAGTCTATTGCCACTATATAGACCCTAATGACACTGAGTGTGTAAATAAAGTATTCAACTAATCAGCCTAATTACTATATCTATGAATACAAAAGAAGACCTGCAGTGTAAGCAATGTATTCAATTAATCAGTTACAACTGCCAAGTGGTCTGTCCTGGTGGTCAAATCTGGTATTGGGACTTCAGAATTGTTTCCATTATAAAGGGGGATCCGAGTCTTCTAAATATTAACCATTTTCTAAATAAAAAACACAACACAAAATAAAAAACAAACAAGAAAACATTATATACTCATGTCATGACATTTCCTGTCAAGGACTACCAAAATGATATGCATGGCCAAAATAAATACTCAATGAATTTGCCAACATATGAAATAATCAAATCAAGTTTAAATGCTACTGATTGATTGATTGATTGATTGATTGATTGATTGATTGATTGATTGATTGATTGATTAATCGATCTTCCAGCCAGGTGTCAATCATGAGGGCATATATTGCTTGCATAATATTTCCAATACCGACATTGTCCAAAAGTCGAATAATGGCCGATATATCATGCTGACTTTACAACACCCGTGTGCATTTCTAGTGAATGGTGATATCAGTGTGTTGTGTGTGGTCAGTGTCTCATCAGCACTGTATGTGAGGGGAGGTTTTGGGAGAACACAATGTAACCAGCAGTGTTCTTATCAGTGCCCACCCACCCTCACACACACACACACACATGCATGCACACATGCATGCACACACGCAGATATACTCAATGCGTGCGCGCGCGCACGCACACACACACACACACACACACACACACACACACACACATACACACACACACACACACACACAAAAACAACAGGCACGCATGTACCCAATGTGCACATCAAGTGTCGCGACCAATGGTAAAAATGTTGCAACTGATGAAACTGCCGCGACCGATACTTAATCTGAGTGATACTCAACCTGCCGCGACTATAAAAATCTGTCGCAGCTCATACTTAGTCTGCCGTGACTAACACAAATCGCCAGGAAGAAGAAGAAAGAAAGAAGATAACACATGAACAAGTACATCATTACAAAAGAAATAAAATGCTAAAACTAATAAGGATGTATTATTTAGCCATCATGACCTGTTTAGTTTCAAGTCTGGTGAGAAGATGAGTTTTCCAGGATGGTCCACAGACCTCCACATCAGCCCCAGCATCAGCACCTCCAGCCAGCAGCACTTTAACAAGTGGATCTGATCTGCTAGACTGAGCTCCATGAAGCCTACACACGCACACATGCACGCATGCACAAACACAAACCAAGTTATTCTTAACCACAAGTCTCGAACACAGTTGGAACTTTTCAATTGCATCTTATGAGAGGCAGGGTTCTTCTGCAGCCAGTTTGCACACACATGGTGGCGTTTACCAGTATAACGTCATCTGTTAAGGCATCTATGCGTATGGACACTAATTTTCACCTATTTGTCTGAAGGGGAAGAGAGCATGTTTGCAACAAGGAGGCAGAGTATGTAAGCTCTGCTTTAAAACCTGCCAAGGAGAGGACATGGACTGGAATAGAATGAAACTTTTTAACAATAATCAAATCTACAACGTTGTATAACCATGAAATGGTTATTCAGCTGGTGATATTATGGTACTACAACGTAATTCAATGAAATATTTGATCAACAGACTCCACACCCACACACCCACACACACTACCTCACCGGGGATCTTTTTGGCCCAGCTGATCATCAGAACTAGCTCCTTGTCAGCCAGGTTGGTGAGGGACATCATCATGCTGGCCTCGGTGAAAGGCTTATTGATGTCCTCCATGAGGTAGATCTCGGGGGGTTCGGCCTCCATGATGCGGGAGATGAACTGCTCGGGGCTCATAGCCGTGTGATGCGTCTGGAAGGGGTAAGGTCCTTCCAGGTGTGGCAGCTGCCTCTGAGACCTGTGGGAGGCCAAGAGCAGGCGTCCCCCTCCAGTGGCATTGCGTGCCTGGGATCCTCCACGCCGGTGCCGCACCCCTCCACGGTAGCTGCACCTCTCACGCCTCACCCCTGAAGACAACAATGGACATTTCAAATGCCACTGCTTCTCAAACAACGCTCGACTAGTGGTGGACTAGTGGTCCATGACATAATTTCAGGTGGTCCATGCCAATGGTGCCAACATACTAGACTGCTACCCAACTGGACTGTTGCCCAACCACTCAGGAATGAAGAAAGTCAGGCATTATTTACTGCACTGTATTGGGTGGTCAGCGATAAGCACGTCAAGTTTTAAGTTTATTGGTCTGTGGACTTTTTAAAATAGTTGTGGTCTGGGAAACAACTAGAAGTGAAATAGTTACAGTTAAGGGCTTGATATACAATATGAAAATAGCACATAGACTGCTTAGACTCCCAGCCTGACCGATTTTGAGTTTTGAAGATGATTACCTTTGCTCATCAAGCTCTCAAAAGGATCTCCTTCCATCACATTTTTCACTCTCTCTGAAATTAGGCATAATAATTTACTTCAAATTTTCTCCCCAAGGCAAATAAGGTCTTCACACCTCACAGATTATCTGGAGACAGTCATTGTTCAAATTAATGGGGTCATTTGCATTTCACTGTCAGCTTCAAACCTGCAAAAGTGATTTCTCCCCTGCCCTAAAATGAAAATGACAACTGTGATATAATTAATATTTATTTTATCTTTAATATAAACCCCGTAGAAAAGTAGAACTTTATAAACAACAGTGGGCTACAAGAAGCCTATGAGAAATGATCCAGAGTTTAATCAGATGAAAACTTATCAAGTTTTTGCTTTCAACTCTCAAATTAATTCCTGTCTTATAGAAGTCAAGTGACAGGCAGCTTATAGTGCTACTTGCAGTACATACATTTGGCAACATAGACTTTACACTGGATAAACCAATTCAGAAAGAATTCATCGATATATAAGATATAACTTATTTGAATGTTCCTATTTACAATTTAGGCGTTTTCGGTAGTAAATATTCTTATCAAAAGGGACTTACAAAATGCAACATCTGAGTAAATTACCGTTAAAATGCTTTAGGGCATATGATAAACTACAAGTGCTACAAGACTGAGAAAGAGGTGAAGAAAGAGGACCTACCGCACTTCATCATGCCCACTTCATAGCATTTCCGTAGGCGGCAGGCCTGGCAGCTTTTGCGTCGGTTCTTGTCAATAGTGCATTGGTTGGTTGCAGGGCAGATGTAGTCGTTGTGTCCTGAGCACAAGGACATTTTATGTTTGCTTCAATGACCAGGTTCATAAATACATTCACACGTACATTCGTCAAGGATTGACAAATGTATGAAAGACAGACACTCATGCACTGAAAGGATCAATGACAGAGATGACAGAGAACCAGATGAAACGGATGTGTCGATTGACTTGATGGATAGTACTGTAGGAATTGAATGAAGGAACAACTGACAGATGAACAAATTTATAGATGGACAAGATAGGAAGAAGGGTCAAATTCTATGTGGGGTGAAAGGCAATAACACATTTTAAATTAGTTCACTGTTGTTAAAAGTAATAATGTGAAAGGCAAAAAGCAACAACATGGAAGGCAAACAACTTGGAAAGAGAAGAGATAGTGAGACTTTTGAGTAGGTATTAAAATGCATGAAGGATCATCGTCATAAACAAGTTTAAATTTAGCTTGTAAATTGGCTCCAAATGTTGCCTTTTTTCTCCACTCCACGCCCATACATTCAGGTCCATACCTTGGATGCTCCTCTTAAAGAAGGCCTTGCATCCTTCACAGGACCACACTCCGTAGTGGTAGCCCGAGGCGTAGTCATGGCACACAGCACAGAAGTGCATGTCAGACTTCACCACAGAGGAGGTGCTGGAGGACGAGTCCAGCCTCTTCCCCAGCAGCTTGTTGGAACTAATGAGAAGAGAAACATATGAAGACAACACTCGCCTGTTAAAAGGACGACTTGACATTCACAATCAGACGATTAGTCTTGTCATCGGTCTCAGGCAAATCTAGAACCTGTGAAATGGCTCACTTTGCTCTCAAAAAGAGACACTGGAATTCAACTTCTTTCACAGAGGGGAGAGAATGTAGAGGACGGAAGGAAGATAGAAATATTTTAAATGTGGGTGCCTAGCCAGTTGGTGCATGGACAAGAGGAAGAAGTCAGTGCTCAACAATGTCCTTGACCTTTATCATTTTATTTGCCTCATCGGGACCAACACAAATAGATGTGTTCAGCTACTCAGCCTTCATCACCGAAGCACTGAAGAAGGCTGAAGCGTGTGTTGGTTCCGCTTAGGCAAATAATAATATAAAGGACTTTGGCTGGCTTCTTCCTCTTGTTATACATTTTAGCTGTGTAGTTGGAGAGAGCTCCTTGACCCGGAAGAATGCCTGATAACCAAGTCCTTTAATACTGCCACAGAATGTCTGACCAATCACATTAGCCAAACTAGTTTGTGTAGTCACAACATTAATTGCGAAGGCACAGAACACCTGAAATTATTTCTGATCCTATGTTTTTCGTCATAGTTTTGGACAAGCTGAAACAAATTGTGTCTGTCTGTTCTTTTACAGTATGCAGTGCGCCTACGATAACTCTAACTAGCAATAAAATGATTAAATATGTCATTAAATTATTTGCCCTATCTGACCAGAGCAATTAATAATTAAAAGGTCTCAAAACAAATAACATATTTTAGTCATATGTTGCAATGTTCAATGCACATCACTATTATAACAATTATTTGTAAGGCAATTAATATTGTCAACTTAAAAAATGTAGTAATAACTGAAACATAACCAAAACCAAAACATAACTGACTGGATCAGTTATGTTTCGGTTTGAATTTTCATTCATGTTGACAGACAAAAACACCTACCTGTTCATGCTGACACCATAGGGTTTGGGCTCCACCCAGGGCGTATGTGGGTTTGGGTCATTGTACATTAAAGACTGGGGGCAGTGCAGGGTCAGCGAGGTCATGGTGTGGTGTCCATGGGGGGACCAGAACAGTGAGGGGCTCAGAGGGGGGCACAGAGATGACGATGGACTATCTGTGATGGGTGCCCTGCCGGAGCTGAGCACCGAAGGGTTGTAGAAGGTCAGGGGCCCCGGGCCATAGCTGTACTCATGGCTACTGTCTGTGTATGGAGCAGGGATGCAGACCGTGTTCATGGCCATAGGTGGGCAGATGGCAGGCAGAAGCCCTGGGGAGCTTGGCCTATCCAAGGGCTTACTGGAGTCCACTTCCTGGAGCTGGAGCAGTGGTGAGGGGTCAGTGTGGCGCCCAGGGGAGGAGGCCATGCCTGGGGTGGGGACTACTGAATGGGTGGTGGTGGTGGTGGTGGTGATGATTATAAAGCCAGTTCTACTGCATCCCTTACTGCGGACAAGTCTTGAATCTGGGAGAAGGGCAATAGATACAGTAGTTGAGATACAATAGTATATGTTTCCAAAAGTAAACATATACATACAATAATGCCAGCTACGATTAAAATTAGTCTACAAAGTACAAAACCCAACTAACTAACTTGGCTTTTTGGGACTGATCTCAATCACAAATGTTTATCTCACGATCGGCCAAAAACAATGCAATCGTGTGCATAATCTTGTGCCAGAACCCCCTTACACATACTAGCACTGCCTTGTCATGAGCCTGACGTCAATTATTTGTTTGATTATTTGTTGACAACAAAAAAGTTCTGGACAATCTGCAGGCAAAGCAAGTGTCTGTCTGCCTGGAAACAGCTGCAGCATCATAGTTATACCTTTAATTAGTCGCATCTGGAGCTCCTCCAGTACTTCTGATGCTTCGTTGTTAATAAACACAAGCAAAAGGACAAGAATTCCTCCTTGAGCCAAGTCAAGATTTGGGAACTATTCTGAACTTTTATTGCTGTGATACTTTGCCAACTCTGCCACTGGCTTCCCTTTCTTGCTGATAAACAGCCCAATTTATACACATAATTGAAAAAAAATCACTTGAGCACAGCTCCTCTGGTTAACTAGCAGACTTTGTGCAGGCCATGGCTTTTTATTTAAAATGCTACTTGCAGTTTTAAATGCAATGTCTTCCCCCTTTTTTGTCTTTAATTTTGTTACACTACTTACAGTACACGTTAACATTGAAATGTGTATATTTTGTTATAGATCTTGAGGGAAAAGAAGACAAGTGTTCCAGAAATAGTGAAATATATCTGATATACAAGCTCACTAGATTAGATATTTAAATGGTTAGCTTGTTTGGGAACAATCAACCATTTAAAGGTGGGATTCAAAGACGACAGATTGGTTATCAGTTATGCTACTCATCATCCTTCCTATACCAGTATGCCTAAAAAACAAATCTTAAGATCTGTCTTCCAAGTAATACTGTATTGTGACTGGTGTGTATTGTGTGCTGTTCTGTTTACACCATTCTAAGGAAGAGTTGAGTCATCATCATTACAAAATCAACAGCATCAGACCAAACAACTGAAGGACACTATTCTCCATTCTGCATTTTCTACTGCAGTCTGAAAACTCACGTCAGCACTTGCATCACCTCCATGCACTGCCACTATTTTCCCTTTTTTTGTAGAAGACACAAATAATATTTAAAACAATAATGACCAAGGACATATGGCCATGAACCAATTGTATAAAAAGATTACAATGGGTCTTTAACTATAACCTTAAAATATATATTTTAAACATGTCCTAACAAACAAAAAAACATTACAACTGCCGTGCATGCAGATTAAATGTAAACTGTACTTTGTTACCCCAAAAAACTGACAGCTTTTCATCATGGGATACAAACGGTCATGTGAATGAATACAAATTAGGGTTAAGGCTGATTGTTTTGTAACAATGATAACATGTAATAATCATTTAGAAACTGAGATTGTCTTTCTCAATATCACACACACAATCACTTGACGATTCTCCCCTTTCTCTCACACAATGTGCATACACATGCTACACACACACACACACACACACACACACACACACACACACACACACACACACACACACACACACACACACACACACGCACACACACACACACACACACACACTCAGCCTCATTTACATATACTGTATATTTACAAACACATGCACATTCTGAGAAGTCTGGCCTACTCAGGCCAAGTAGCTACCACAGGAGCCAATCTTCCATTTATCTCTTCCATTTATCTAATAAAGAAGAAATTACATAAAAGGTGAGCATCATGTGCCGAAGGAAATGTAATTATGATAACCATATTTAACAAAGGTAATATAAATGAAGACTATGAATTCTATTGCCCTTTAGGGCCTTGCAGAAGACTTTAGTAGCCTATGGCTGTGCCAAAATGGACATGCAGCCAGTTAATCAGTGCCAGAATCAACAAAAAGCAACCACTGGCTTTAGTCCAAGACTAGTCCACAGCATTTGTTAGTGAACCACAGATCAGAAACCATACATAATTGTCAAGACCTCCAACACCACAACAGCATGTAATATCATTATAAAAGTTTCTTTTCTTTTTTTCATTGAAATGCACAAACGTCAAAGAAAATGGGGAATCGGATCATGGTCACTAATAATAATAATGAAGTATTAAGCATCAGTAATGTTGTCAAATTTAATAATTCAACAAAATCCATCCTCAGTGAAATGAGTTTAGTTTGAGTTCAGTTTTGCAAAAGATCACACTCTTTGGACTAAAAATGGCCACATTTGTCAGATTGTGAATCCAAGCATGTTGAGTTCACCATTGTTTGTGTTATAAATGTTGAGTAGGGGTCTCCAGCATGTAGAAACTTGCATAATGTTGAGCAATGTGACCCTACCTTTAACAACCTATAGAAAACAAAAAAGACTAGGGTGCTTTCATTATGCTGAATCCATTCCAATCAACAGCCAACTGATCTTGCATTGTGAGAAAACCACAGTAAGATTCTTCTGTTGCACTTAATGAAAACCTCTTTGGCTAAAACGTCCATTAAAACATGAGCATAAAATACCAACTAATCAGATGTTTGCAAGACGAGCATACTCACTTATAGCATGATGGGTGATTATTAGTTTCAAAACTGGCTTCATCCTTCTCTAAAATAAAGTTAATTTCAACAAGAGGAATTCAACCTATCACTTAAAGGCAACAATTTCCTCCTCCATGCTGCTCTCTGTCTGACATTTAAAAACCTGAACCTTAGAAGCCTCATTAAAAACTGTGTGGGAAATCAACCTTCAGTTGTCAAGGATTTTTTGATCATAAGCAGCCTCTCTCCACACAATATGTGCGTTTTGCCTGAAAAAGATTATATGTTGTAAAACAAAAATATACATAAATACAGCACACGCATACATATATACACAATGCACGAGCCACAGTCAGAACCGTCTGCATTAAACCGAAACACGAACATACACCAACATACTGTATAGTGACCAATTTAAAAAGTAGAGTCATTATGCTTACTTTTCAATCCAGTGTACCATTGGTGCAAGGGTTATTACACTACCTATTGATAGGGTGACAGGCTATTTTGTGGTGAAGTTTGAGCTTTGGACAGAAGACAGGCATGCGTTCTAGTGCAGTACGTCAACTGGCAGACCTGGCAGACATCCATGGTAAACCACCCTAGGCAGCAATAGGTTAAAGGTGACTCTGCAAAACCAGACTTGATAGTACCACATCTGGTGTATTGCCCGTGTAAACATTATATATATATTCCAGCCGCATTGATACATATTACTGATTTATTACTATTGGGCTGCATGACAATATGAAAGCCTGTATTTGATGCTCAGACAGATCTTGTTGCAACATTATTGTATGAAAACAAACAACCAACAAAACATACGAGGGACAGCAGGAAAGGCCAGTTTAACTTAAGCACAAATATTAATATTTTACTTTAGGTCTCTATGGAGCTCACATTTAACTCATCTGACCACATTGATGTATAAAGGTCAAGTGATTTTCAGGTTTATAGTGCTCTACCATAAACCTGAAATATACAGTACAGCTGATCCTTTCATTGTCTTCTCTACTGTCTGTTTTCTATACCAACATTTGATAATATAACAAACAAACAAAAACACAGTCTATAATACAGTGTATAATGCTTGGTAAAACGCTTGGGTGGCCTGAAATATTATAGAATATGAACACAACTAAACTATTTGTTAGCCAGTAACCACATTCATATACGATTTTTAAAAAGACCAAATGGAAGCCTATACCACGCCCTCTATTCATCCCTCTACAAGCAGACAAAAAAGGAAAAAAAATAACCCAAAAACAGATTGAATGAGAGAGGGAGAGCATACAGAGAGAGGGGGGTTAAGCAGCTTATATGGGAGAAGCAGGGGGAGAAGTAGGGGCCTGTGATTTACGGAGGAAAAAAACGACCAATAAACAACCTCTCCAAGACTTTTAGAAGTGAAGTAGCGTAGAACTTAAGACAGGCTGATTATGGCGTAGGGTGGTTGAGGTAATTTCGCCTGTCACCTGCTACAATGTCTTACTTGGCAGACTTGAAGGAACAGACATCTACAGGAGGAGTTGTTCTGATGAACTCCACTCCTCAAACATCACTCACACACATACAAACAATAATTAGACCGATATGCAAACCAACACATTTCTTTTTATATCGTATCTGCAATTACGCAGCCGATGCATTGATGGTTATCAATGTCCCAGACCAGCGGTGGTCTTTTAGATGGATGCCATGCCAGGGACATATTATTAGTCTGAAAGAGTACAGTACCTAGTTCAGTGTTGCATCCAAGGACCCCCAGAGAATGACAAAAGTGACATTTTTACGTTCCTTTATATATTCAGTGCGTCTACAAACAAAGACTATTAGCATCACAGTGATGCATTCTGATTTTATTTTATTTTTTTACTAATTTCTAACTGTTTTGTTCATGTCACTATAGGCGTAAATATACAAATGATGTATCCATTTTATGAATATATATATAATAGCAGTTACCCTCTCAACATGTTGCATTCATATGCATTTTCAACATGTAGATGGCTATTTATATCTAAGAACTTGGTTCAATTGATTTTGCACATTTTACAAAATAGTCACCACATCAGCAATTGGTATTATTAGAGCCAAATATAGTAAGGACATTCTCGTGGAAAGGTAGAAAGCTTGAGGAGGCAGGGGATGCAGTTAGGTACACAAGTACGGGCACACGGGCGTGATATGAAACCAATAGCAGTTACACGCAGCCACCCACCCACACATGCACCCCCACACACACACACCAGAGAAAAAAGTACCAAAAAAGCAAGAGCACAGAGAAAACACAGCGACAAGCTTTTATAGTTACTTGTTCAAGGATTGTTCATCAAACTGCTGAATAGACTAGTCGTAGCGGTACGATAGCTGACACTCCACAAATCGTTTCCTAATTACCACACTGAACTTACTTACTTACAACTGAGAGAACAGAATAGTTAGGAGAATAACAAAATAAATAATAATAATAAATAAGAGTTGAGGAATGGACAGCAGCACTGACCACAGCATAAAACAAATGATTATTATATGTTGTATATCATGTTCCTGCCTGACACACAAAGCAAAATAATGCAATGTTTGCATGAGGATTTTAGGGATGGAAAATCCTTAGTGTTAATAGAAACATTTGCAGTACATACTGCACAACAGTTTATAAAGACGTTATTGCTATCCAAAACATGCACAGGTCTGTAACTGTACAAATGGACCCTTACTGGTCATGGTCCATGTGGTTCCATGTCTATACTCTCAGTGTTATTGTAGTCTTACACCAAATTCCGTATAATTAGGATGAGAACCACAGTTTTCATCCTACCTGGACGTTCACTGCATCCACCGGGTTGTCCAGTCATCGTGTATATTTGCATACACATGTGAGTGAGGTGAGAGCACTAGATGCTTTTAGTTTTGTTATAGTTGTTTTAGCAAAAAGAACCTGGGGTTCCCGAGCAACACACAATCTACTGCAATAACTCAACAAGAGTGACCTTGATTCTTGAGAGCATTTTTAGGATCTTGCTGCTTTTATTTTAACGTCACAGGAGCTGCAGGAGGAGAACGGAAAGGGATGCACGTCTTTAAGTTGGAGCTTGAGTTGCTTTTTTTGTCCTTACAGGACATCCACTCAGACATCCCCTCTCCCCCATTCATCCCCACAGACGTTATGCACAGACACACGTGCAACTCCTCCGCAGCAGAGGTATTTGTGAGTGGAAAAGGAATTTGGCATCATGTACACTACAGTAACAGTAGAGTATAGTGAAGTACACTGTGGGCAGTTTCAAGGCTATCAGGAAGATTATGTGTCAAGGGAAGCGCATGCATGCATACAGCCTCATCCCCTCAATACTTTCCACAGCTATAAATGGAATCAGTACATCATATACTGTAATTTGAGCATTTTTGAAAATATACTGTATATCACATATAAGACATGAAAAGCTGAGTGCAGTCACAATAGCCTATAGAAGTGTTTTAACCAGTTATAATGCAAGAACCACCATCTATTCACCTTTTGAGCGACAGACCATCATTTGACATTAGGCTATTCCATGCTTTTGGCAAACAACAAACGCTTAATTTTCTCATAGCATAAAGTGAAACCAAATGGACTATGGGTCCATATGGTTTTATGTTATCCTCTCAAAAGTTAAAGATCTACAAGGTCCATTTGGGTACCAACTCTCCATCATGTAGGTGGATACCACCTACCTGGGACCTCCTATCTGTAGTGGCCCCTGGTGGTCCCTGGACCACTGGTTGAAAACCACTGGCCTTTACTATTTAGTGAGGTCTCATCTGCCTTGCTGGAGCCAGGAGGCTGGCTGAGACATGTCATATGCAGTCCAGTCTCATCACCTGCATACAGCAACTCATTTCGTGACTCCATGTTGGGACATGATTGGGTCTCCCACAAAATGGTCCGTGGCGTGATTAGAACTTTCACCCCCCAGCTGAGCATACGCTATTTCTTATTTGTTTCTGTGGGCTGTTGCCGCTGTTGCGAGTAGGCCGAATTGCATTTTAAGTGCGTGATGAGCGGTTAATTATTAGAGCAGGATAGCATAAATGACCGGCAGTTAGCTATACTACAGAAGCTGACAAGTTTTCTAGGAGAGCTTTGCGTTACATGCGAATTTGGGTCGCACATTTGTCTGATGGAGTGGCCATAACCACGTTCATGAATCCAAGCCAGTCAGCCATTCATTTTAACATTTTGTTGATTGCTACAAACTCGCAGTGGCATTTCAGAGAATAAAGTTTTCTACATAAACATTCTTTCCAGTACCCCAGAAAGAGCTTTATAAAAAAAGAACATGACAAGTTACATGAAACTGCAAAGGCAATTATTTTCCGACACTTAAATGTCGACACTTCACCTTGAAACTTTTGTCTTAGCCCAGTGCATGGTTTTCAACAGGTGTTCTGGAGGATCTAGAGGATTCCAGGTGGTCCCCAGCTAAATGATGGGAAGTTCGTAACCAAATGGACCCTTATAGATATACCGGTAACTCTTGAGAGCGGACCCTTACGGGTCCATTTGGTTTCATTTTGCACTCTCAAAAGTTAAATTACATTTAAACGTCTGAATTAGCCTACTTTCCACCCATTTTCAAAAAGAGAGGATACAAATGTTATCCTCTCAGTGTTATCCTCTTTGTACCATTTGTACCTCTCAGAAAAAAAGGGGTCTGAAAAAAATCATCATCATCATGTCATCAGATGTATTTCATGTATTTCATGTTAATGCTTTTTTTTTCCAGACCTCCATTTTTAGGAAATACAGAATTGGGGGAACTTTTTTATCATGACCACACAACATCTCTAATGTATATTAATGACATATTAAAACGTTGAAAATGGGTGGAGTTCCCCTTTAAGATTTCTCGTTTTGGTGGAAAGAAAAAGAAAGTTAAACTCGTCTCTAAACAAATGGCGCAGCGCGGCGGTGCCACAAACCTGTCTGTCCGCAGACTGGACACGCTGTCACCGGCAGCACGGGGGGATCTCTGTCGCTTGGCCGGCCGGCGTGTTCTGCCCTCTGTCTTCTGTAGTCCGAAGCAGGTAGTGTCTCCCACTGACTGGCTGTCACACAGACCGCCGATATACAGACAGTCAAAAGGATCAGGAACAGTAGAGAAAGGGAGAAAAATGAAAGTGCGACGCCGCGTAAGAGCGAATTGCTCTTCCAGTGAGAGTTGAGTATCACAGGTACTCGGCGCCGTTCCTCCCTCCTCCTCCTCCTCCCCCTTCTCCTTCTCGAATCATGGCGGTTAAGTTTTAGTTTGTTCACCCTGCGTGTTAATTGTTTTCCCTTTCTTTCTGTCGTGTCTTCTCTTTAGCTACACTAATCACATGCCAGGTTTGGTGTTTCACACTACCGTGCCTAGGAGTCGGTCGGGACGTCACCGCCCGACCACACCCACTTGTTGGTCAGCCCGAAGTGCACACCGAGTTGCAGGCAGAGTGAAGCTACTGTATAACTGTGTTTTTCAACCTTCTTCATACAGGGATCACTATTTATTCTGCATTTGAGCCACGGACCACCATTAGAGGACATCTTTTAGCTCCACAGACCCCAAAACTAATGATCTCTTTTCCTTTTGTCCACAATACACAAAACAGTCAAACATAGGCCTACAGATCAAGATGGGCATTCCTCTACATTCACTACTAGTTGTGTAGACGTGGGCTAATTCAGATGATGCATATTTTTAACTCTTGAGAGTGTAAATATGAAACCAAATGGACTCGCACAGGGCCATTTTTACGCTCTCAAAGAGTTACATCTGGTTGACCAACTTCATTCACTTAGCCCGGGGACCCCCAGGAACTATCTCTATTCTATCTATTATCTACTACAGTCCTAATAAAACCCAGGAAATTATCTCTAGCCAAAAAATCCTATAGGATTCCAATAGAAAAGTCCTATCACATTTTGTAACAATCCTATTCGATTTCCAATATAATCCAATAGGATTCCAATAGAATCCTATAGGGTTTGGGGGAAAATCCTATAGGATTCTATTGGAATCCCATAGTTTCTTATAGAATCATGTAAGAAAATCTTATAGGATTTTCTTATAGGATTTCTATAAGATCTGATAAGATCCTATAGGGTTCTTATAGGAATCCTATTGGATTCCTATTGAGAAAAAGGAATCCAAATCCAAAATCTGATAGGACTTTTCTATTAGACTTTTCTAAAATCCTATAGGATTTTTGACTATAGGGATAACTCGCCACGGAAGTTCACAGGATCTAGGCCTACTGAATTTGTATACTGTAGGACCATGTTTGAATACCTCATTTTCTCTCCCATATTCCTAAAACTAAAGAAAGCAAGGAATGCAAAACAATTAACACCCATCTTTTACTTTCTCTAAAAACAACCGAAAACATGAAACTTGGCTTGAAAAAAACAAAAAACAAAACAAAGTTGTCCTTTAAAGGGATAGTTCATTAATGTTCAGAGTCCCGTGGTGGGAGTTCTGCTCTGGTTTTGGTGAAATATGAAGCAGTTCCGGTCATTTTGTGCATGAGGTTACTGGGGCCACACAGTAAAAGTAAATGAATCCAAAAAAACAACTTCCTTTGTATTGTTGACTCATTTCTAAAATATTAGCACATGCCTCATTCATTTTTGACCCCTCCATCACAGAAAACTATGTATTTTGTGTACATATCTATCACTACGCCCAAAAACTAGTTCTGTGATGGTGGGGGAAGGGGGGTCTCTATAGGCTATCTTCAATACATAATTCTCAATATATTACTTTTTAGATTTTCATTTTCACTGTCAACTCATTTCCTTTACCAATCAACTTGGCACCTGCCAATATGATTCATGTCGATATGGGCTTCTAGCTGCTGATGAATTGCTGCTGAATCTAAATGGTAGCGGTGAGGTGCCAGCCGGCCTGCTTGGTGTAAACAGCTACAGTCTAATATTAAGTTAGTACCGTCTTGTCCTGAATATAAGATGACCCTGGTTATAAGACAACCCCCATTTTTTAAGAATCATTTGTGTAAAAAATAACATTGAATGTCAAATAATATAGTTTCCTAAGTATAAGACCACTCCATTTTTTAGGATATTTCCATTGGGAAAAAAACACTTATATTCAGGCCAAGTAGGCCTACTTAGGCATACAACAGCGACAGAGGCCTGATACCTTAAGGAGACTTGAGCCACTATACCGCTGAGGTCAGCTCAGTCGCATTGCTGAATATCGCCAAATTCGAGTTGCGTCCTGGTATGTAGGCCTACAGAATCGTAAATCACCTATACGCAGATCTGACCAGTCTAAAATCGCCAATGTGACGGCAAGTGTTTCTTTTATGATAACTAGTTTATGTATATGTAGCAGGTGGCTACAGCCTCTGTCGTGATGACCTCGAAAAACCAATATCTGCCCCCGGACCAAGAGGATGTCCTCTTGGTCTAGTGGTTAAGATGTTGGACTTTCACGCGGGAGACCCGGGTTCGAATCCCGTGCGTTACATTGGTGCCGTGACCCGGATCGGGTTTCCCCGTGGAAGGAGGTCAAAAGGGAGGTGAGTGTAGCAGGTGGCTACAGCCTCTGTCGTGATGGCCTCGAAAAACCAATATCTGCCCCCAGACCAAGAGGATGTCCTCTTGGTCTAGTGGTTAAGATGTTGGAAAGTAGTGTTTTATCACTCTTATCTGGCTAATAGCTTTTGATATTTAGATCAAGGCTATTATTACTTTATCTAAAGGCCAAGGGTGCAGATCTCATTACAACTTAGAGGAGACCACAAAATAATTTCTGAAGGAATATCACCATAAAAAAGCACACAAGGTATTCTTCATCCTGAAAAAGATCTTTCTTCATTCTGAAAAATACCTTGTGTCAAAGCCTTGGCCGAGAGCTTTCTATGAAATCATCGTGTGTACTTCTATTTTTATACGGTCGTAAACCTGCCATCCAGTGGATGTGCCACTATTATTAAAAAGAAGAATGACAGATACTAGCTTTCTAAAATCTGTTTCGTAAACATTGAAGCAAGTGAGAAGTAGCACCATTCTCATTCAAATACAGTAAATCTGTTGGTCTCACTGGTTGTCCCTCACTCTTTCACAGTTTTCAAAGTGTTAATTAAAAAGGGTGTGTGTGTGTGTGTGTGTGTGTGTGTGTGTGTGTGTGTGTGTGTGTGTGTGTGTGTGTGTGTGTGTGTGTGTGTGTGTGTGTGTGTGTGTGTGTGTGTGTGTGTGTGTGTGTGTGTGTGTGTGATTTACAGTCTTTCTCTCATCTGTCTGCTTGTCTGTTTCTCAGTCTCATCTCTCTCCGCACAGCATCCTCTGCTTCAACCTACCGTATATTAGTGCTAGTCCTACAACAACATGTACAATTGCTTGTCATTTCCCCTCCCCCTCCTTGATATATACTTTCACCACTGTAAAGGACCACTGGTGAGCTTTTTCATATCAAAAAGTGCAGATAGGGGGCAAAGAAAAAGAAGGAAATTACAAATTGGAATTCATTGGTACTACGTGTTCTCTCCTGTGTCCTCTCTATGCTGCTAGCCTTTGCTCCAAATCCGCACAGACACCCAAGAAACATGCAGAGATAATCACACACACTCCCTTTTCTGAAACTTGGACTGCAGAGTGAATAAGTGAAATGTGTGTGTGTGTGTGTGTGTGTGTGTGTGTGTGTGTGTGTGTGTGTGTGTGTGTGTGTGTGTGTGTGTGTGTGTGTGTGTGTGTGTGTGTGTGTGTGTGTGTGTGTGTGCAGTCGTGTATGTGGAAGGAGGGAGCTTGGTGTTTTGACACGTTTGAGTTGTCGCGCATGCAGCAGAACACACATTGGGCTGTGTAAGCTCTGAATTATCTCCACTTGAAACTTTCAACCAAATTAATTATTATTATTATTTTATTTTTATTTATTTATTTTAAAAAAATAAGAGCAAGATGATGCGCATGGAAGACAGGTTTCTGAAATGACCACAGCCCTCCTAGACACAGAGTAGAACTAGATCAGTGCCCCTCTTCGCACAGGTCTAGATCAGGTTGTGGCCTCCTGGTGGCACTATAGAGATGCGCAGTGACGTCACCGCCCCTGTTCCGGAAGTCTTTTCCCAATTCATTTTTCTCATAGACTTTTCGAAAATAATTTATATCAAGACGATTACGCCGCGGACAAAGCCAACTCGAGTCGTGACAAATCATGATGACACACACAAACTTTTGGGACAATAAAATAATTTCTAAGATGAAAAACGAAACAAAAAGTCTTGTATCATGCCGTTTTCTACTTCTTCCTAATTATATATTATATGACGATATTGTGTTTGTTGTCATGATTTGTCACGACCTGAGTTGGCTTTGGCCACGGCGTAATCGTCTTGATATAAATTATTTTCGAAAAGTCTATGAGAAAAATGAATGGGGAAAAGACTTCCGGAACCGGGGCGGTGACGTCACTGCGCATCTCTATAATAGGCCAATGTATCATACGCGAGCGGAGCGAGCTAATATGATGACATCACCTAAACTGTCCAATCGGGTGCGGCCTGGGCCGTGCACGGACGGACGGATGGACAGGGGGTAAAACATACTCTCCATCATACTAGTGGAGACAAAAATTGTGTTATTTTATCATGTACATTAGTGAGGACCTATAATATACCGTACTATCTCTCTTTCCCCTTACTTCACTTTCTCTATTACACTTCCCCTATCAGTCTGTCGCTTCATGTCTCTCTCTCTCTCTCTCTCTCTCTCTCTCTCTCTCTCTCTCTCTCTCTCTCTCTCTCTCTCTCAAATGTACAAATTCTTTGCTCAGCGGTTCCAACAGGCCATGTAGGTTAATTCAGCCAGAGCAGCAATTCTTCCCGTAATCATTTGTGAACCACTTCTATTGCTTCTCTGTGCTCCAGCTGCATTTGTAGTAATGACACAAGGGGAGCAGATTCCAGAGGCTTTCATCCGCCTCCTAGCTATTACCTTGGTAATAGACCACATATTCCACCTGTATGTCTACTCCACTCACATGGTGGGGGGAGGTCACTAGGGCTTCTGATGGATTATTAGCACTGATATGAATCTATTCCCTGGGATCAGGGACAATATGAGCTAGGCCAAAGGCATCAACATAAGGAAGGAATATGATTTTGCCCTGAGGGATGTGTTTGTTTGCGCTATTGATTTAAGTTACACCGTTATTGTAGCTGATGCCACTATCGACTTAGACCTACTTTCTTTATTTGTATTTATTGTAATTGTTATTTACACAGGAAAGTTATTCTGAGAAAAATGTTATTTAAAAACAATGTTATAGAGCTATTTACTGTATGCATACTTGCCAGTTAAAACAGGTAAAATGACATGCAGTCTATGTCAATGACTACATTAGAGGGTCAGCCCTGGTTAAGTGTTATGAAAAAGACAAGAGGATGAGATGTTTTTTGTGGAGGAGTGATGAAAGATGGCATTTGGAGAAGGATGCTGGTGGAACTGCCATGCAGAAGAGCACCAAAGAACACCAAAGAGGAGGTGCAGATATACAGTATATTCTATTCTAGCACACCAGGGCTGGATTTACCACTAGGAGGTGAAGCAGGATGTATTATATTATTATTGGAAAAATGTGTCCTTCCATGGCCTACTGGGAGTGTATAGCATTCGGACATGACATTCATGATTTGTGATTAAATTGTGTGCTAAACGGGCCCCTCCTACAACTTTTGAAAGTCAATCGTAGCAGTTGCCAGGGAGCAAAAATATGCATGGGACAACATCAATCAGCCTGATAGACAAGGGTTGGGGAGGGACTGGGTTGGGAAACAGCTGCATGTATCAGTGAAAACTTTAATAATAACGGATGTTGAAAACTGATTTGGGTTCAACTGAATATGACCATGAGAACAAGTAAGCATGGACCAATAATAATAACTTTTAACTATGTATGAAGCACTTTTTAAACAGGAGTTACAAAGTGCTGAACAGCAATTGAACAATTTAACAGACAGATAAGGGCGGCCAGGTGACAGAGGAATAGAGAGTGCAGTGTGGCGTGAAATGGCAATTTTTAACAAACCGGATAGCAGAGTAAATATACTGTGTAGAATGTCAAGCCTACAACCCCTACAAACCAGGGATGGACTTGCAACCCACCAAATTGGTAGTTGCACCCTTTCTCCTCTAAATTCCAAGCTGAGCTGAAGAAAGCATTCAAAAAGATGGATTCTCTCTCGATAACTGTCAACATCTGGACCGGACTGTTAACCATAAAAGCTTTCTGAGGATGACAGTTCATTGGACTGCATGGCAAGTCCAGTTTGCAGCGTGGGAAAACTGCTGTGGCATGCAACGGGATCAGAGGGAGACACATATTTACTCATATAATGTTGGCGGCGTGGAGATCAAACAGACCCTATAATTTTGTGGCTTTTCGCAAGGTGACAGTCGCTGTAACTCCTTATTCCTCTATTCATTTGGGGGGTAAAGTGACTGCACTGTTTCTTGTGTGCCGACAACCCACAAATCATGTAACTTGAGTGAACCCTATCAGCTACATTATGGGGAAGGGTAGTTGTAAAATATTTTTCTGGAATGATATGGTAATACCATACCAGTTGTTATACTATTACTCAGTAGGTTACTAGTAAATAACACACTTTTTAGAGAGAAGGGGGGAGGCATGTAGCAAAGGTCCTGGTGAATGGGACTGGAGCACACGACACACTGTCGGGCCAGAGCCTCTATGTGGCATGCAAGCGCAGCCCAAACATCTTGTTGGGTGAAGTGTCCCTTTAAACAGTGAGGTCCCACAACCAGTCCATGCTTTTTGTCAGAATGTCCTCACCTCCCAACACGCTTCACTACATTTCATTTGAAGACATTGTGGTCTTCACTATGCTCATACTGTATACCTTACACACAAACCTACGGTACCCCATTTCCAGACACATAATCAATCTCACCTAATAACTACAATAATATAGTTCACCCTTAAATTACAGTCAACTTTGTCCATTTTACGAGTTGTTCCCCACCAGCTTCACGCATGCAATCTGATCTGAGGGAGAGCAGTTGAGCGTGGGAGAGATGAGTGGCTGCAGAGGTGACCTTGAACTCTCGTACCTCCAGCCTCCTGGAAGTCCTTCTCCTGTCTGGGTAATTTAAGAGTCTTTCCAAATTCCCTGGCAGCACTTGGACGGCTCTGCTGTCCTTGGCCAGAGGGAGGTGAAGACCAAATGCCATTTCTCATGGGGAAGATTCCGCACCACGTTTGCGCGCGTGCGTGCGCGCACACACACACACACACACACACACACACACACACACACACACACACACACACACACACACACACTTTATGTGTACTGCAGCCCAGTATAATACACAACCTTTACTCACTCCAGTGTCTAAATGTCTAAAATGTAAATGAAATGGCTAAGCCTTACTGTACATTGCCTGAACATAATGGGACATAATGTTTAAGACAAATTTGGTTTGGGAGAAGAGAAGAGAAGAGAAGAGAAGAGAAGAGAAGAGAAGAGAAGAGAAGAGAAGAGAAGAGAAGAGAAGAGAAGAGAAGAGAAGAGAAGAGAAGAGAAGAGAAGAGAAGAGAAGAGAAGAGAAGAGAAGAGAAGAGTGTACTGTAACTTAATTGCGACCGAAGGCCGCAGTTAACTATAGAACCTTGCGTTTTTGACACCTAACCCACAATCCCCGTCACTCCCTCTCTCTCACTCACCCCAGACAAACAAGCCCCCTGGTCATCGTGACACCACGTGACATCAGCCCGTTTTGATTGTGGTGTCTTGAGTCCTGTGTTCTATGTGCTGTATCCTATATCCTGTGTCGTGCTTCGGTCCTGTAGATTCTGTGGATTTGAGAGTGTTGAGTGTTGAGCAGTGTAGTCGCAGTCCCCCATAGAACCTCTTTGGATTCTTCTTACCATATGGTTCACTAGATGCATGTCATGATGACAATGGATATCAATGTCTCCACACATGAAGCTGCAGTTTGTCTCCATATATGGAGCTCTAGGTTAAATTAAGGCTTTCACCTAGAGCAGGGGTCGGCAACCCAAGATGTTGAAAGAGCCGTTTTTGACCAAAAATGAAATTTAAAATCTGCCAGGAGCCGCATTTTCACCCTGGCGGGTCCATTTGGTTCACATTTGTACACTCTCAGAAAAAAGGTCCTAAAAGAAAAATCATTAGCATGGCGAAACACAACTTGATGATGTCATCAAGATGTGTTTCACCATGGTAATGTAATGATGTTTTTTTTTTTTTTTTTTTTTTTTTCTTTTTCAGACCTCCATTTCTAGGAAACACAGAATGGGGGAACTTTTTTATCATGTCCACACAACATCTCTGACTAAGATATATTAATGATATAGTAAACTGTTGAAAACGGGTGGTTAAAGCTCGATCTCTGATACAGTACGTACTGGGCTTTTGTGTCATGGCCAACAAGCGCTACTTTAACTGGTGATGTAACTGTCAGACAGCGCATGGTGTGTTGGGTGCTGTCAGTGACTGAAATGTTTATATTATGTTGGCGGATAGCCCTAATGTGTATGTACGTTGCTGCTACAGCCAGGGAGCCACTAGTTCTGTGTTCTAGAGCCGCATGCGGCTCCTGAGCCGCAGGTTGCTGACCCCCGACCTAGAGCTCCATATACTGTCCGTACAGTATATGACAAACCTATACAATATAGCTGATGCCCCCCAAGCAAACAAGATGCCGATAGATTAATAAAATGTAAAGATAATATCCCAGATTCTTTTGCACAGGATTCAGTGAGGGTGAAGGCACACTGCTTCATTCTTTGTGTTCATGTCCAATAGTGGAGTAATTACAGATGGTCTTAATCTTAAATGGTCTTAAATAACAAATGTTTAAAGACATCTGTATTTTTCAAGCTAAAAGAGTGATAACTTTAAATGTGTTGGGTTTTTTTTTGTAAAATGCCTTGTTAAAACAAAAAAGGACTCATCATCTCTAAAAACAATACTGCACATTAAGGTTTATTATTAAATTCAAGCATACAAATAAAGCATATAAATGGGAACATTTATTTGATGAAATTGCAATAATGACACAAATTGCTTGAGTGCAGAAAGCAATGTTGTATTTTGCAGAACATACAGAGTGTGTGTGTGTGTGTGTGTGTGTGTGTGTGTGTGTGTGTGTGTGTGTGTGTGTGTGTGTGTGTGTGTGTGTGTGTGTGTGTGTGTGTGTGTGTGTGTGTGTGTGTGGTTGTCATGGCACTCATTTTCCCCTTTTTTGTTTTTGTCTGTTACAAGATAATCGCTGGCCCGGTTGGAAGGTTAATTTTGAATTAAATGTGCAAAAAACATATATCTATATTAAATTGTTTATATAAGTATACAGTACATTTGTAAGTAAATGAATATATGATTCCACAGTAGTAAATGAATATATTATTCCACATTAGTAGTAAAAAACAGTAGTAAAAAAAAGAACAAAAAAAATCATTGTCTTCCTGTAATTAATCAACTGTGGAAGTTTCATGGTGGTAACGATTGAATATAGGTATGGTTATGAACATGCAATTCCAAATTAACATTCCAAGATCTGCGTCCCGAGCAACACTTTTTGTAGTTTTCTTTTAGTTTTCATAGACTTGTAGATGCCAGACACTGTCTATCTCTTGTAAAGGGTTTAGTGTTTAGTTCGATGATACTCCCTCTCAGTATTGCAGAGATGCAGTGTACTGCCCTTGACCGGCCCGCCTGCCTCCCTCTTTAATTCAAAAGAAACCTTGTTCTTCCATTCTGTTCAATCCTCTCACTATCAGATAACAGCACATAAATTGTTCTGAGGTTGTACCCAGACAGCCGGCAGCGTACCAAACCATGCACAGACTAACCATCAGTGGTGTCTTAAGCCCCTTTCCCACTGAGCAAAAACCTCAAACTCCCACTAAAATCTGGATTCTGTCTTGTTTTTATTTTATTTCATTAGTAACAGTTACATTCATTGGGAAGATGACTGCAGTAACCACAGATACTGGTGTGTGTCAATGATCAGCAGTGATTGAAACATGACAACCTGGTAGACACACATCTTTAGGGCACCATGAGAGTGCAATGCAGTATATTACAGTACAGAGTATTTGACTTGCCATGGCCTTGGACTTTCATGGTCTGTGCGTCTGTGACAATTAACCAGCAGTTAATGTGCAGAATGTTTTCATAATATTTCACTGACACATACAAATTCAGACATCTGTCGTGATGTGTCAAGTTGTGAGCTTGCAATGCATCAGCTATTTTCAAATTACATTCCATTTTATCCCATGCCCACAAATCAGGTTAAGAGGTTAAGCGCAGTACAAGACAAGATATGTACACACATGTAAACAGACTTTTTTCACCCTAATGTCCACACACGAAAATCATAGCTGCGTTTTGGAGGCAAAGTCCATACTGTACAGTATGTGTACAGGTGGACACATGCACAGAAATGCACACACTAATGCACAAACCCTGAGCCTGCATGAACGCAAAAGTTACTCCAACTTTTCCTTGTTTCACTTCTCTCAAGTCTTGGAGCTTATGCTTGAGGACTGGAAGCTTATAGGCTCCCCATCTCCAGAGATGAGCCCCAACCATCCATTGACTCATTAATTCAGGGACTGATACGGTAAACACCGTTTTTTATTACACCACAGGGCTGTAACCTGAGAGGAATGTTTGCTCACTTTTAATAAATGCTCTCTTAAAATCCTGAGGGCTTTATGGGAGATGGTAGAGGCAGAGTCAAGGGTCTGAATATTCATGAAGGCAAAACAGACTTTTGTTTCGAGGAGACTAACTTTTATTTGAATCCAGCTTTAGTGGTGGATCAACATCAAAAACTGACAGTTTAATCTAGTTTATAACTCATTCTCTATAGTGTCTCTCCCTCTGACCAGCCTGCAGGCCTTCGATTCGTGCTGTATGTTAGTATACGTCTCCGTTTCCTGTCTGTCTGTCTGAACAGAGACTTTAAAAAGGGTACATTTGAAGAGTCCAACTGTGTCATGATGGATCTGTGTACTTCCCTCTCCTGTCTCTCTCTCTCCCCCCTGGATGCCTGGCTGTCAGACTTGTGAGGTGCAATTTCTCCTCCCGTCTCTCACTCTCTCTACTTTGTCCTTCTTGCCTTTATATCTCCTATTTATCTGTCTACTCTGTCAGCCTTGTTATTAGTAGTCTCCATCTTTCTACCTTAAATCTGAACATATACTGTAGTGTTCCAAACGGACCTTTCTCCCGTTCTCTCACTCTCTCTTTCTCCCATCCTTTCCAGAAGCAATGACACAACTCAGTTTTGACCCCTTTCTCTGTTGGGACTGCAGTATCACTGACAATAGAATGGGGAGGAGGTTAATATGAGTTAGGCGATAGTAAAAGTATATTCCAGATGCTATCTCTATCTCGGCTGGTCTGTGTTCTCTCTCACCGCAAAAAAGGGGAAGGAAGAAAATAAAGGAAAAATCACCAGATGTGATGGAAATTGAAATCCTGAAATGAAATCAAGGAATCGTCAATGACACAATGGAAGAGGGCATTCAATCAAGAAAAAAAGATGTGCCTGTCTCCCATCTGCTCAGAGCAAGAATGAGCCACAGGCATGATATCTGTTCCCTCTCCGATTACAATATGGGGGGATCTCACATACTGTACAGGTGTATCATTATCATCATCATATGATTCAGACAGATACCCACCTTCACATGGTAGGAATATTTGTAACCACAATACGTGCCGTGATTATTGGGGCATATCTTTAGCCTGGCATTTAAAGTTATTCTGTGAGTTTATTCATTTCATTGACGATCAACAAAACGACACTTGATAACGAATTTTGTAAGCATCATAAAACTTTTCATCTGAGCTAGGAAGGCCTATTTATCAACCCATTCTTATCAATCAGAAAATTTTGTACCAATATGCTTTGTCTGTTATTTTGTGTAATAATATGTCAATGGACACTTGGAAGGGTCAATCCCAGGCTCTCTGTGTTGCTGCTTAAGTGGAAGCAAAACACTGAACTTCTAACTACTCTTAATAGCAGGTGTCTTCCTCCTCCTTTGGTTTGTGGATATATAACTGGATGTAGGCCTATGGGTGAATGCAATGCACATTGAAAAGTGTCACTATATAAAATCACAATTTCTATTTTGAGTCCATCACTACAAAACAATCTGCCAGACAAAGCATTTCACCAAATAATCCAGACTACCATTAATCAAATCAACATTCATTAACAGAGCCCAGTGTGGCAGGTTGTCAAAGTAAGAGCAAGACTCAATGGGAAGAGGTTACATGGCGCCATCTATTGGAAGCATTAAAGTAGATTGAGCACTGATTCTCTGAAGAAATGAGTAGGCCTACTGCTAGTTTTAATAACTGCATTTCCCCCCCATGCAGAACAAAATATCAATGATAGCCTAGTACTAGTATTGGGAATTTTCAGGACTAAGTACAACATGCGACATTCCTGATAACAAGTGCACAGTTCACATGCTGTACTGTATTTTCCAGATGGTTTCTATAGAGATATGATGCAAACAAATGCATGAATTGGAAACTATTGCTGCCACTGTGTCTGGTATCGGAACACAGCCAGTAGTGAAATCATAAGTTAATATTGGCTGATTTCACTCATAAATGTGAGCAAATGTCACCCCTGGAATTGTGTGCTCACTAGTTTTAATCTCCGCATCTTGCACCTTCATCATTTATTTAAACCTTTTTAATAACACTGGAGATGAAATAAACCTATTTTGAGCCTTCAGATTGTGAGAGAGAAAAACGTATTTTGTGTACCATCAACGGATGCTTATGTGACATTGCGTCTACAAGCCTCATGAAGCATACGCAAATATATACAGTAAGCCTGGTGTTTGTATACAGTATGTGTGCATGTGTCTATGTAGAGCATCAACAGTATGTCAAACTCAACCCAGCTGATTTACTTTCTCAGAGGATCATACCAGTAGAACAGGAAAGTTGAATTGTTAGTTTTTAATGCAATTGGTTTTATCTTTGCATTTATCTTCCCATTAAGGGACATTGATTTTTGAAGGAAAACTTTTGTTTTGTAGTTTGCCTCTTGTCCTCATAAACATAGTCTGCCTGGCTTGTCTCATTGAAAGATAGTCTGGTGGCTCTGGACTTGTACTTTATATATATATACGTGTATATATATATATTTTGGCACACTGTGTGTTTGAGTCTATCATCCCTGATGTATTGTAGAGTCACCATTACTTGGTTTCATTTTGGTTTTCTTTTCATTAACATTCATTCTACAATAAAAGGTTCAAAATAGGGAAGTCAGGTTGAAAATGATTCCCTTACTTGTATTTACCTACAGCATAATAGTGAATTTACCCCCTTTATTCTGCTTCCTCTTTTCATCCATTGTTTATAAAGAATGAGTGGCAGGTCCAAGCAAGATTTGCTAAACAAGAACACCATAGCATAAAAAGGACAGTGACCAGACAGATGGGTGAGAATGGGCCTTCCTCCAATTATGATTGAGTGGGAGCGGGCCTTGGTGCACATGGTGTTGGCCTGTTGTATAAAAAATAGCACATCTACAAGGTTACAAGTTACATCGTTTTGCACTGCTAGTTCCTCTTACGGAATTGTTTTATTTTATCTTATGCATTTTTAAATGTTAATGGCTGGTATTCTCGAACAGTTTTTGTCAAATAATTACACATAATAATAATAAAACAGCCATTATGAACTTCAGCTCATGATGAACAAAGCAGGGAAGCACAGTGACATTTTTAATTGGGGGTCAGGTGATTTCTGAACTTTTTGAATAGCAGGTTTTAATTATTATGGGTAATTATTTGGCCTAGCCTAGGCATGGTGGTATAGGCTTTTGGCCTACCACAAGGTCCCACAAGACCTGATGTGCTGCCATGCAGCCAATAAGAAGACTTACTGAAAATGAAAAAAGTGTGTTGAGTCAGGCAATATTAGTGTGCCACAGAGCAGTGCCAGGCTTGTCTCTACAGCACAGTATGTCAGGTTTGTGAAGATTATTTTTGCACCAACTGAAATCCAACAGCAGAGGGCAATGTCTTCCTTCAAATATTCAGCTGTCAACTTCCTATAACCACAAATAAACCACAGAAACATTCTACTGCCTACACACAGAGGCAGACAGACACAGACGACCAAACTCTGTCTTGCCATCATAGCTTTACATCTAAGGTAGTTTGTCTGAACTTAATTTTAACATTCATTAAAACTACGCTTTGTGTCAGGAATATGTGTACAACTGCACTCCGAACATTTATCTTGCAATAAATCATGGTAATTCTATTATAATAGGGTTGTTTTTTTCACAGCAAATAAAAGCATCTCCACAGTACAAATGGGACATCATTAAATTATTGGTTTGATGTGAAATACTTTTTACTTTTGCTAATATTGTACTAAATAGTATCTGTTTTGGTGTGTTTTCGTTTTCATTTTAAAGGTTTTACTGGTTCACTATTCCTTTACTAACATTTTGTGACTTTGTTTTTCATCTCAGATTGGATTTATCCAGTGGCGCAATCACTCCAGACTGGTGCCCGGTTCTTTTCTTAGAAACCAGAAGTTGGGGCATAGCTTGGAATTCTGGGCCTGCTGACAAGATTGAGACCACAGGACCTTGGGGCCCCATTCCAGCTTCAGGCCCTTGAACTATCACTGCTGATCTCACTCGCTATGGCGCTAAGTAGAACCCAACTGTTCTGTGGTTGATACCACATACTATAGCCCCTTGGTTTCAACTCATGATTTTGTGGTCGCATGACACTGGACGGCCAGGCGTTTGTGCTCCAAACCAGCCCGGGAGCTCTTTGATGGCACAGCGGTTCCAATGCTAGCCTACTGAACCACACACATACCCTAACCAGCCTTTATAATGCATATCGCCCCCGCTACGTGAGGCTACATATCCCCACTGCTATGGGATTGCATCCCACTGTGTCCATCCTCCAGACACAGACTCAGACACCCGGCTTTCCTGTTTACCAAAAAGGGTAAAACATGTCAAAGGTTTAAGCTTTAGGACCTAAAATCGCAGTGTTTTCCTTTAGAAGGTCACGTGTCTTTAGAAGGTCACATATGCTCCTCATCAGGTGAGAAGTCACAGGTTGGGACTCTTGTCTTGGCGTCATGTCTAGTTTGATTCCATGGGCTTAAAGGGTCAATTCACCATTTTTGACTCTTTCAGATGTGTTAAAAGGGAATTCCACCCATTTTCAACATTTTACTATGTCATTAATATACCATAGAGATGTTGTGTGGATGTGATAAAAAAAAAAGTTCCCTCCATTTTGCACTGTGTGTACAAATGGAACCAAATAGACTCGCTAGGGTCCATTTGGTTCACATTTGTACACACTCAGAAAAAAAAAGATATTTTAAATTTTAGGTGTGAGCCATGCCTCTCTGATGTCATCGACACTACTTCCTGGACTACATGTTGTAAATGGTAAATGGTGCATTTATATGGTGCCTTTATCCAAGGCACTTTACATAGTGCATTACATTCACCCTTTCATACACAATAACATATTCATACTCTGATACATGAGAAGCCATGCATGAGAAGCCATGCATGAGAAGCCATGCAAGGCACAACCAGCAGGGTCGGACTGGCCATAGAGAGTCCCGGTGGGCCGCGGCCATAGGGCCACTAGAGGGTGCTAAAAAAATAATAATACAGGCCTGTATTGTACCTGTATCAGTGGTTGACAAATAAACCCTGTTCTATATCGTATTTTACAAATTTACAACATCAACCATTAACTAATTTTTGCCTCTGTTTTGTCAATGTACCGCCGACATGTTGACTGGAGCGGGACACTCTGTATGCTCTGTCAATTCTCAGCTAATTGTATTTCAAGATGTGTGGCTTTGTTTAAAGTGATTCCATCCTTCAGAATCGAGGCAGTTGAACTACCGCCTTCGTAACTTCACATACATCCCTATTGAAATGGTCAAATTCTTAGTGTTTGTCACATTTATGTACTTTCAGAGTTAAATAGTGCACATCTGCATGCACACGCACACCACCAACACGCACGCGCGCGCACACAGAGTATAGGCTGCATGAGGGACACCAGGACAAAGGTAGGCTTACGCAGTAGGCTTCCAATTACAAAATAACACACGGTGCTTCTTAAGGTGAAGTGTGTGAAAGGGAGGTGTCGTGTACTGTACACAACACAACACGCTGACAGAATACATTGACACTTTCACAATATCCTTTATCTCCAGCATCGTGCCATCCGTCATTTTCATCAACGAAGGAGCGTGACACTTCCTCTGTCCTCCTGCTACTCCTCCTCTTTCTGTACCTTCTCCTCTTCCATCAGCTCCTCCTCTCTCTCTCTCTCTCTCCTCTCCCCCTACTGGAGAAGAGGAGCGGAAATTGGGTTAGATTGAGATCTCTGAGGATCCTTACGCAAGCGCATCAGATGGGATCCTGTGTCAGCTTGGCCTGTTTTAAATACTATGGGTGCGTGTGCCTGTGTGTGTGCGTGTGGGCCTGTGTGTGTGTGAGTGTATGTGTGTGTGTGTGTGTGTATGCAGGCTTGCATGCATGCGTGCATGCTTCCTGCTTCGCACAGTGAGGACGTGTTTGCTGCTTGCTCCCGCTTATGCTTGCATTTTTCACTGATACCCGTGTTTTATTTTTCTTTGAGAAACGACAAGTCGATCGTGGATACTCGTAAACTGATGTGACTGTTTAGTCAATAGATAGTAGTGTTTTCCACGCTCAAAATAGTCTTTTTTCACCTTCAGTGCTTGGATACGTGGCACATTGCCATAGCCGATTAGCACTGGTAAATTTCCAGCACCGAGATGGCTCCGTCAGCAGAGGACTATCATAAACTGTTACAAAAGATCGCAGTGCTAGAAATGGAATTACACCATCTAAGAGGAAATATGGTAAAACAACTAGACGGTAATAAGGAGAACCGCACCCAGGATAAGACATCTGTCTGGAACTATCTTGGCGCAAAGCCCAGAGACAAAGGACAGGCCGAGGGACAGGCAAAGAAAGGTCCGAAAACTGCTGACGTTTACAGCATTCCCACTGTGATTACAAACAGAGTGGACAGTGTACAGGACCCCAAAAGGCGTCTATCTGGTCGGACCCGGAGTGTGTATGAGAACGACTGGCCACCGCTCCCAGCCCGGCAGAAACTATCCTCCTCCACCCCCCTTCAACGGAAAGCAGCGAGAAATAGAACGAGGGACACCCCCCCCCGTAACGGGACAAGTGGAGCTAAGTAATAGATTTACCCCCCTGCTTCAGTTGGAATCAGGATGCCCATCAGGTGACAGAGAGAATGTCTCTCCTACCAGGGTAAGACCCAAGACCAACACTAGCACTGAAAGGCAAGGAGAGAATGAATTTGAATTCCTCATTGTTGGTGACGAGGCTGTAAAACACGTTAAAAGCAAGAGAAAAGCTAAAGTGTTGTGTTTTCCCAAAGACACAGTCTCTCTCATGAATGAGAAAATCCGTGACCTTGTTGCCGCACACCCCTCAGTGAAAACACTGATACTCCATATTGGTACGCAAGACACAGATAGACGAGAATCAGAGACAATGAAAAAAGACTTTGTGGCATTATTCCACAACCTGCGATGTATGAACGTAGAGGCATACATCAGTGGGCCCCTCCCCCCAATGGGAGGAAGTGAAAGTTTCAGTAGACTGTATGCACTTACTAACTGGCTGTCTAATGCCTGTGCGGGAGAATCTCTCGGGTTCATAGACAATTTCTCCTTTTTTTATGACAGAAGGCACCTTTTTGCGGACAGAACTCATTTGAACAGAAAGGGTGTCCGTCTTTATGTTAGTAATCTCTTCCACTCTCTGTTAGATCAACAACAACCCAAGGCCACCAAGATAAAACCTCCGAGTGGCAGCATGCCAGCAGCCTTGAGCTCTCCACAATCCTCCCCCCGTGAGAGAAGCGCGTGCATGCATGCGTGTGAAGCAGAAGTCATGATTGTTGATGAGCATGCCTGTGCACGTGCATCTGAAACTAAAGCCACGGCTGTGCCTGCTATAGGTATTGTTGTTGAGCGTGTGTGTGTGCGTGCGCCTGTAACTGAAGTTTTGGCTGAGCCTGCGTATGCACATGCACTCATTGTTGATGTGCCCACATGTGCGCTCGAGACAGTGCCCAGGTCTGGCGCCACATACGCATTTACACATGTGGACATGGAAGAGGCTGCCCCTGTTCCAGAAATACACCAAGGCCACAAAGCCGATCCGGCCCTGGAATCTCCTACTTCTGATGAGGAGGAGCACAAGGAGGTGCAGATTGATGCATCCGATCCGGCCCTGAAATCTCCAACCCTTGGTGCGGAGGAGCGTATTGATCCTTCCGATCCGGCCCAGAAATCTCCAACCCGTGATGAAGAGGAGCAGGTGGACGCATCCGATCCGCCCCTGAAGTCTCCATCCTTTGATGAGGAGGAGCAGATGGACGTGACCATGGAGCAGGACGACAAGGACAAGGAGGAAGAAGATATCAAGGACTCAGGGAGACCCATCGACGAATTTCCAACTCCATCGCCCGTACAGTTCCTCACATTCTCCCCGGCAATGATGGACTATGTGACCTCTGGAGTAGAGTCCCCCCTAACCCCGGCAATGATGTTCTCCGGAGCAGAGAGGACCCCATCAACCAAACGCCGTGCACCACTACCCCCTAAAAAACGCTGTGCACCGCTACCCCCTAAACACCATCAACCGTCCCTCCAGGAATGGAGGGAGGCATCCCTCCGTGTCCTCCAGGAATGGAGGGAGGCAGGCCGCCCTGACCTAGAAAACACGTTTGATAACTGATATCAACAGGGTCCAATACGGGTAGCAACAAATGGACCCCATGCTCCTAGTATGCCCGTTATCTCACCCACTGTCCACGATCAGGTTTATATCATCCCTACTGTTATCTCAAACAGAGTGTCTAGGAGGAATCTAAAGAGAGAATGCTTCTTGGCCTCTGTACCTCCCACTCAACACAGCCCCCCAAAAAGTGTTAGCAATCTAAACCTTGCCCTATTTAACATCAGGTCACTGACAAATAAGTCCGCCTCTGTAAATGATATTATCTGTAAAGAGAAGTTAGATATAATGTTTTTAACAGAGACATGGCTCGGCTCGGATGGAGCGGTTCTCTTAGCACCAGCCTGCCCCACAAACTATAGCTTTATTCACTCGGTCCGCGAAGCCAAAAAAGGAGGTGGACTGGCAAATATTTTCTCAGACACTTTAAAATTTAAAGCTCTGTCTCTCGGCACCTTTTCATCCTTTGAATACCAGGCCACAATACTCCAGGGTAAATCAGCGATTCCAATGATTACTATCTACCGCCCCCCCAAGTCCAGCAAAGCGGCATTTCTAACAGAATTCTCAGAACTCTTATCTATCTGCTCCACAAATTACGATAGCACGCTTATCTCAGGGGATGCTAACGTACATGTGGAGGTTGCCTCTGACTCTGTGTCCTCGGGTTTGATAGAACTGCTCCACTCCTTTGGGTTTACTCAACATGTCATCGGGCCCACACATAAACATGGCCACACTCTGGATCTGGTAATTTCTAGAGGTCTGATTATTAATGTGGAAAGGATTATCGAAAGGCCTGAATTATCAGACCACTACTTGCTGTGTTTTAATATGTCGGTGTCCGACCTTGAGAAAAACAACACTGAATACACTGTAAAAAAACGTTTTTTCAGCTCATCAGCAGCCAACGAGTTCCCTCTTCATCTGGGCCCCCCACTGTCCATCACTTCCTCAGTGAATGAAATGGTTGAACATTTTAATCTTAAACTAGAGTCAGCTCTTAACTTAGTTGCTCCATTTAAAACTAAAAAGAAACAGAACACTAAAGTAACACCCTGGTTAAATGACCACACGCATTCACTGAAAAAAGAATGCCGTAGAGCCGAGAGAATATGGAGAAAAAGCAAACTCACCATCCACCTAGAAATTCTTAAAAAGTCAACTGTAGTCTATAACAAAGCATTGCGTCTGGCAAGACAGGCTTATTTCTCTGGCATTATTAATGACAACAAGAAAAATGCCAAAGTCCTTTTCTCTACCATTGAACGACTTTTAAACCCCCCTCAGTTCTACAAGCAGTCGTTCCCTGCCTCTAAAACTAAGTGCAATGAGTTTGCTTGCTTCTTTGATAACAAAATTTGCAATATTAGAGCTGATATTATGAATGCTGCCACTACCCTAAACCCTCAAACTGCAGCTAATGCAGCCAGGATAGAGCCCTCCAGGGGGAGCTTATCGTCATTCCGCGCAATTGATGAAGACGAGCTCCGCAAAACCATATCACAGATGACATCCTCCTCTTGCTCATTAGATATAATTCCCACCACTTTTCTCAAAGAGGTTTTAGACAGTGTGATCAGTGATATCCTAAAGATTGTAAACAACTCTCTGCAATCAGGTGTCTTCCCTGACTCTCTGAAGACAGCTGTAGTAAGGCCCTTACTCAAGAAACACAATCTGGATCCCTCTGTGCTGGGTAACTATAGACCCATCTCTAATCTGCCCTTCCTGGGCAAGGTTTTAGAAAAATGTGTCTTTCATCAGTTGGATGTGTTTCTACAGATAAATAAGGTGCATAACAAATTCCAATCCGGCTTCAGGCAAGGTCACAGCACAGAAACAGCTCTTGTAAAAGTAATCAATGATCTCAGGGTATCTGCTGACAAGAAAAATATATCTGTACTTTTACTTCTCGATCTTACGGCTGCATTTGACACAATCGATCATTCAATTTTAATTCACCGGCTGGAGCACTGGGTAGGTCTATCGGGGTCAGCCCTGTCTTGGTTCTCCTCCTATCTATCAAACAGAAACTATTATGTAAAGCTAGCTGAGTTTGACTCTGACAAACATGACATCAGTTCTGGTATCCCACAGGGCTCAATACTCGGTCCCCTTTTGTTCTCCCTATACATACTGCCGCTAGGAGAACTTATTACAAATCACAAAGTGAATTACCATTTCTATGCCGATGATACCCAGCTATATCTTTCCGTAGCCCCAAATGATCCCTGTGCCTTAGATCCATTGCTGACCTGTCTGTCTAGCATCAAATGCTGGATGAGTGAGAACTTTCTCAAACTAAACGAGGATAAAACAGAAGTTCTCATAATTGGCTCCAGCGACCAGAAAGAATCAATACTAAGCAGACTTGGCAATCTGATTGTAGAAAGTAATAGCACAGTAAAGAACCTGGGGGTCTTCATTGACTCCGAATTGAATTTTAATTCACACATTAACCATGTCACCAAGACTGCCTTTTTTCACCTTAGAAACATTGCACGAATCAGGGCCTATCTGTCAATGGATGATGCTAAAACCCTGATCCACGCCTTTGTATTTTCCCGGCTTGACTACTGCAATGCACTCTTCTCTGGCCTCCCCAAGAAAACAACTGACAGATTACAACTAGTCCAAAACGCGGCAGCCAGAGTTTTAACTAAAACTAAGATGAGAGAACATATTACTCCTGTCCTAGCCTCACTACATTGGCTACCGGTTGTGTTTAGAATTGATTTTAAAATTCTTTTACTTGTCTATAAAGCGCTTAATGGTCTTGCACCTTCCTACTTACATGACTGCCTGCCTAAGTATGTCCCAGGCCGACCCCTCAGGTCTTCCACTGCAGGCCTGCTTGCGGTGCCTAAAATGGCAACTAAAAAACACGGTGAAGCAGCCTTTTGCTTCTATGGACCGACGGCGTGGAACAAACTCCCATTATACATTCGGCAGGCAGCCTCTGTAGACATTTTTAAAGCACAACTCAAGACGTACTTCTATGCACTTGCTTTTAACTGATTCCCTGTGATTCTATATTTTATGATTTTATATTTTATGCCTTATTTCAGGTCCTCACTGTACTGCTTCTTTGATGTATTTTAATGATCTCTTTAATTTATACCCACTTTTTTTTTTTTTTTGTCTTCTTCTCTATTGCAATGTAAAGCACTTTGAGCTGCATTTTATGTCATGAAAGGTGCTATACAAATAAAGATTATTATTATTATTATTAAGAGTGTATCATGTGTGATTGCCTACATGTGGGTGGATGTGTGCACGGGCACTTAATCAGAAATGTGCGGGTGCTGCCATGCCTACGGAGGTGTTTGTGTGTGCACATGTGCATGTGAGTGTGTACATGTGCACATGGTTTGTGAGAGCATGCATGTGCATTTGTCATCTAAAGGTGGTAATCCATGAGCAGAGACATGAAAGAACAGAAATGATAACGGAAACAAAGTGTAACAAAATACTTTGCAAGAGGAAATAAAGAACAGGAAAATAGCCGACTACAAGCTCACCATGCTTGAAAGCCAGTTATTTTAAGAGATTTGGTTTAAAGAGCATAAAGGGGTTTAAGGGGGTAACACTGTGTGGACAGTCTAACACACAGCCAGCCTGGATACTCACTGTGGTTGAGAACCACCATTAAAGTAATTACCTTTACCAGGAAGGTAGAAGCACTCCATCTCACTCCCTCTCTATCTCTAACATGCAAGCACACACACACACACACACACACACACACACACACACACACACACACACACACACACACACACACACACACACACACACACACACACACACACACACACACACACACACAGGACCTATGCCGTAAAAGCCAGAGAGTCCATTTAACACAAGAGTTAGAAAAATGGAATGTGTAAAATAAATTATGGTCAGTGAGACAAAGAATACAGTACACCCGTAAAGGGGAATTGCATCCATTTTCATCGTGAAGTACATCTTGATGTATCATCAAAACATGTTTCACATGTGAACGATTTTTTTCTGACCTCCAGGTCTAGGAAACACAGAATGGGGGAACTTTTTTTAGCATGTTCACACAACATCTCAAAGGAGTAAAATGTTGAACATAGGTGAAATGTCAATTTAATTTAAGAGTGCATTGTTACACTCACTCGCTTAAGTTGTCACTCTTTTGAATGGCGGCTAATTGCACTGTAAGATGGCGGACGGGAACACCACAACCACTCACACATACACTACAGTACAGTCATATTGTTTTCACAAATTTGAGTTTTGTTGCAATGACACAAAGGGGGTAGGATGGGGGGGGGTTGCCAGGAAGCCGCATACGTGTCATTTGTTTAAGCAGGGAAATGTACCAACACAGAGTGCTTTTATTTTGGAATATATTGTATTGCTCAATTCATATAGCCTAAATATATCTTCCATTTCGCTGTGTGTGGTGTCGGTGAGTCTAGGGCCAGACTCCGTAGCTTCTATTTTCAATATAGGAGTCTGGCAGCATGTTGGGTAGAGAGAGAACCATGCTTCTTTTTATCCCTTATAATGTCTCCCTGGTGTCTCAGCCCAGCAGTGGAGGTACATTTACTATGCACTGTACTTAACCACTTAAACCCCAGATTCCTGTTATAGGGAAAGCTTTCCCCATAACATGGATGTTATAGTAGACCCATAAGGGACTCCAGTCAACATATAGGCATATATAATTGTTAATTATGTATGGGGGTAGGGGGTTGTGGGGGGTGAGGTGGTGTTTTAGCCAATCACAGCACAGCAGTCCCCAGCAGTTTTATGAGCCAATAGAGAGGAGGTGAGGTGGAGTTAGATTTAAATCTGTTTACAAACACAGATTTTGTACACACTAAAGTTCCCTGTATTACCTTTAAGTATGTATTGATGCCAGTCACTTATTTTAATCTAAAGTGAACCTGTGAAAGTGAGTAAAGGCTTTATTGGTACACATTATATAATTTCCCTACAATTAGCTAAAAACTACCCCTGCCTCTCACAGACCACTTCAATCCTGCTGAGAGTGTAAATTAGCAGGTCCCCACGATTTTTACAATGTATTGGTACTAGTAGTGAGTCAGTGACAGGTAAGGGCATTGGGTATGTTGTGTGAATGTCTAGTTTAGTAGAATTCAAACGGCTGTGTATTGTGTGTGTGTGTGTGTGTGTGTGTGTGTGTGTGTGTGTGTGTGTGTGTGTGTGTGTGTGTGTGTGTGTGTGTGTGTTGTGTGTGTGTGTGTGCGTGCGTGCGTGCGTGCGTGTGTAGTGTGTACGCACACGCATGTGCATGCACGCATGTGTGTGTAAGTGTGCATGTGGACTTGTGTTGTTGGTGGAAGGGGGATTTGGGGGTGTTCAGCCTCAGCCAAAGTCAGGAAAAACAGGCCTGCTCCTTTCCTATGTTATTTGTTCGTGTCGGGGCTCCCTAAACGCTGCGCAACAGCCATAATAACATATCACTGAACTACCATACTGTGTGCCAGTGTACACTCCAAAAGTAAGACATGAATAGAAAACAAATACACGCTAGACAAGTATTTACTGTCATATTTGCAACTTATTTGGAACTTATTTGGAAACTGATTTCTAGGTTCTGTGTTGGGGCAATGCATTAAAATTGGTAAGACTTTTTTGTTTTTTAAACAGTGCTCTGGCTGTAAAGATATGTTATTTCTAGAGTTGAAATGTAAGTTAATTATACCAATTGCCCCACAAGTATTGCAGTAAAAGTTGGGTTTTGAGCTTCTGGGAGGCATATTCGGAAAGAAGTAGTGGTGGTTCTCTTTTATGGAAATTCCTTTATCACCGAAATGCTTCAAGTGATACAAAAGTGTGCCGCTCAGAGAACAGAATGCAACAGCAACCATACAGGAACATGCAAACAGTTTGTTTTTCACTCTGTGTAGAAGAAAAGAAAACGCTATGAACAAAACCTAAACAAGAACCATCTTCTTCCCTCCTTTTCCGTTGCAGAGACGGCGAAAATGCAGCCGCAGTCTCACAGCCTGCGGCACACGCCACAATCTCCTAAAACCATGCGGCCAGCAAATGGGGAGGAGGAGAGAGGAGAGTCTCCCTGTTTGTTTTACAGTGATTAGCCCATTATGTGGTTGAACGCTGCCAAGCCTGGCGGAGAGCGGCGCAACAAGCCTCCGTGACCTTTTCTCTGCTGAGTGGGTGAAGCTGCGGCCGCTATTATGGTCTCTGCCCTCCACAGCTAACTGCTAGCTCTCCCCGGTTCCGCTCTGCGTCGCTCCGCTCCGCTGGCTTCCAGGCGCGGCGGTGCGTGTGGAAACTGGAGTGGATGCACTGTCCGTCGGGAGGAACCAGAGGTCTCAGAGTGCATTACGGAGGTCACTGTAGGGGGGTCCGCCTTCTATTTAGACATCCCGCTATTCCGACATTGATTTGTAATTGTCTGAATAGCGGGACGTTTCTAAAAAATAAAAAGTACCGCTATTTAGACACGGGAGACGTCCCGCTATTTAGACAAGGGAGACGTCCCGCTATTCAGACAGGGGGGGGGGGGGGGTGCACGGCCATTCACGACTCGGCCAAAAATGCGCTCCAACCCCGCCCCCTCCCACGGAATATACAGCACAGATTGCAGATTGGAATATATGGACCCATGCTCCCCCAATTTACTTCCCAGTGTCGGTCGATCTCTCTCTCTCTCTCTCTCTCTCTCTCTCGCACTCACGCACGCACGCACGCTCGCTCGTGTGTGTGTTATAGGCTACTATATTTGTAGGCTACTACTATTTGTATGCATGTACTGTATCATGTATGCTGATCACCAGCGACAGCGTCATGTCGCCACCCGCGGCTCTCTCTTTGGCTATAGTTTCATGCGCGCGCGCATGTATATGTGTTTGTCCACCGGCCCGACCCGTCCACGTATGTCATGTTGGGACAGCAGAGTAGATACTTTTCTCGGTGGTTCATTTTAATAAGGCAGTTCACTTCTCACTGTTGTCTGCCTGCCTGCCTGCCTGCCTGCCTGCCTGCCTGCCTGCCTGCCTGCCTGCCTGCCTGTTTGTCTGTTCTCTGTCTGCCTGTTTGTCTGCCTGTCTACCTGCTTGCCTGTCTGTCTGCTATTATAGTTAATCAAATTTGGAAGAGCTTCCCATGATTGTTGTCTGCTGTGATTGAACAGTAATGACCTAATTCCCTAAACATACAACTTGAAACTGGCTGTTTGTGGTACGACTGCACTGGCAGTGTTTGTCTTTTGTAAAGTCACACACATAAGTGTGTGTGTGTGTGTGTGTGTGTGTGTGTGTGTGTGTGTGTGTGTGTGTGTGTGTGTGTGTGTGTGTGTGTGTGTGTGTGTGTGTGTGGGTGGGTGGGGGGGGGGGGGGGGGGTCTCAAAAACAAAAACAAAAATCAACAAAATCACTCTTTTAATAATAATGCAAAACAAAAATCGCTCTTGGAACAATTATAAAAACACAAATTTAAGAACAATAAGAACAAGAACAATAATATAGCTGCAAGCAGTAATAAGACGGGACCAAGCAACATTTTGTTTCGAAGTCAGACTGCCACTCTACTGACCTACTACCTCTACTGAACTATCCAGACTGAATAATTTCCTTCATTGTTGTTAACAGTATGGCAGTGCGACAAGCACAAATAAGCCATATGTAACCCAGGTTAAAACTCAATGTAATGGTAATGGTGGTTATAATAGCAGGCAGACAGACAGGCAGGCAGACAAACAGGCAGACAGACAGGCAGGCAGGCAGTGTTCCACCAATCTTTTCTTTTTTTTTTTACACCTATGCAGTCAACTTTGAATCGGTCTGCGGCCCTTAAGAGCCACATGAAACCAGCCAAAGAGCCGCATGTGGGTTGCGAGCCATGGGTTAGCCACCCCTGCCCTAGAAGGAGGAAGAGAGGGAGGCCCTAGACAGGAGAGGAGCGATTTTTCAGTTGCCACCCAAAATAAAGCAGCGGGGGTGGGAAGGAGCGCCTGTTTTATCTGCCGGCTACTACTAGTAGGGCGGGGCGAAGCATAATTTTACTGAGGTTATGTTTAGGGTTAGTTACCGCATAAAGCACCGTCTAACTCTAACCCTAACCTAATTTTAAAACTTAATACAACATTTCCACAGGGTTTAAACCACTATGAAAGATAATTAAGATTATTTATCTCAGACCTAGATAGACTCCTTCAACAAAGATGGCGAATGCAAACATTCTCTGTATTGTACTCCTACATAATGTTGTAAGAGAAAAAACATTGAAGTCTTTTACCACAAATCTAACCCTAACCTAAACTTCACCCTAAACTTAACCTCAGTAAACATATGCCTAAACCTAACCTAACGCTATAGCTAAGCGGAAACTTGATGCGATAGTTTAGTTGGTGATAGAAGCATGACATTTGGCACAGATGATCTTCATATGATCCTAAACAATAATCAGCCTCGGGCCACACAGAATTCCAAGATGGCAGCCCCCAAAATCCAAGATGTCCGTCCAAAAATGTTTTTTTCCTTCATAACTCGAAATGCAAAGATTTTAAACTTATTTTATTTTAAATGTATTGAACGTTAATATAAAGTCGGGCATTACGGACATTTTGATCCCAAGTACATGTCTGTATGTACTACGGTTACAACATATACATAGTGATGAGGCACCATAAGTGTAACATTTTGGCACGTTTCACTCTTTAACTCAAAGATCGCTTCATCACCATATCTTCTATTTTCAGGAAATGGACCTACATGTATCTGCTATCATAAACCTTTTCAAGTTTTTCAATTGATGAAACGGGTCGGGAGTTATTAAACGATCGTGAAGGGCTGTTTCAGTGCTAAATTTGCTGCATAACATAAGCCACCCAGAAATGTCTGTGCATCTGTCCTTCACAATAAGTGTATATGTGAAGCGGACGCACCAAGTGTAGCATGTGTCATAGTATAATGGTATAATATGCTAATAGGCGTAATTGTGTAATGTATGCAATTGCAATAGTGAAATAGGGCTAATAGTGTAATAGTGTAATGTATGCAACAGCGGTATACATGTGTAAAAGTGTCATAGTGTAATAGGGTCATGGGGTAATATGTGTAATAGCGTCGTAGTGTAACTAGTGTAATATGGTAATATGTATAATAGTGTCATACTGTAACATGTGTAATAGTGTTATAGTGTAACATGTGTAATAGCGTAATATGTGTAATAGTGTAATAGGGTAATATGTGTAATAGTGTCATAGTGTAACATGTGTAATAGCGTAGTATGCTGATTTTGTAATAGGCTAATACGTGTAATAGTGTAATATATGTGCATCAGGGTAAGAGTGTGATATATGCAACAGTGGTATAGTGTAATTGCCATATTACACTATTGCACATACATTATACTATTACACATATTAGCCTATTGCACTTATTACACATAATACACAACAGCATTATTACCCTATTACACTATACCACCATTGCATATATTGCAAGATTACACTAATTAACATATATAACACTATTACACCTATTAGCATATTGCAATTATTACAAATATTACACTATTACACATATTACCCTATTACACATGTTACACTATGACACTATTACACATATTACCCTATTACACTATTACACATATTACCCTATGACACTATGAGACTATAATACATTACCCTATTACACTTTTACACATGTTACACTATGGCACATTTACACATATTACCCTATGACACATGTTACACTATGACACTATTACACATATTAAGAAATTACACTATGAGACTATAACACATATTACCCTATTACACTATTACACATATTACCCTGTTACACTATTACAAATATTACCCTATTACAGTATACCACTATTACATATATTACACTATTAGCCCTATTACACTATTACACCTATTAGCATATTATACCATTATACTATGACACATGCTACACTTGGTGTGTACGCGTCACATATACACTTATTGTGAAGGACAGATGTACAGACAGAAATTTCTGGGTGGCTTATGTTCGCAAAATATACACAGCAAGTTTAGCACTGAAACAGCCCTTCACGATCGATTTAATAACTCCCGACCCGTTTCATTAATTGAAAAACTTGAGGTTGTTTATTATAGCCGATACATGTAGGTCCATTACCTGAAAATAGAAGATATGGTGAGTTAAATAGTGAAACGTGCCAAAATGTTACACTGATGGTGCCTCATCACTACGTATATGTTGTAACTCAAGAACCATAGTACATACAGACATGTACTTGAGATCAAAATGTCTGTAATGCCCGACCCCATATTAACGTTCAATACATTTCGAGTTATGACGGAAAAAAAACACATTTTTGGACGGACATCTTGGATTTTGGAGGCTGCCATCTTGGAATTTTGCAGGGCATGCAGTACTATTAGAAATTGCAGAGTGTGTGTGCCAATTTTCATGCCTGTATCACCATTTGATTGACTTCATTTGTAACAAGAATCAATGTTACAAATGTCTTGCTCTCCTCAATCTGTGAAAGTACCTATATGCTGTATCTCACGAACCGTACTGTACCAGGTACGTGCCAACTTTGTATTAACTTTCAATACATCTATGGGGCATAAAATCAATGCATTTCAAGTTATGAAGGAAAAAACACATTTCTGGGCAGACATCTTGGATTTTGGCTGCCGCCATCTTGGAATTCTGCGTGGCCCGAGGTTGATTATTGTTTAGGGTCATATGAAGATCATCTGTGCCAAATGTCATGCTTCTATCAACATGAACTATCATGCATTAAAAACACCATTTTTCCGCCTAGCTACTAACCATAACCTTAGTAAAACTTCCTTCGCCCCGCCCTACTAGTAGTAGCTGGCAGATAAAACAAACGCTCCTTCCCAACCCCGCTGCTTTATTTCGGGTGGCAACTGAAAAATCGCAGGAGAGGAGGGGGTCGGTCTGTCGGTCAACATGCTAATACCACTGCCAATGCCCAATGCTAACATGCTAACATTTCATGCTAACATGCTAATGCTAACATGTTAACATGCTAATGCTAGCAGGCTATCATGCTGCTGCTAGCTAACATGCTAATGGTAGCATGATAAGACGCTAACATGTGAATGATAGCATGATAATGTTAAAATGGTAACATGCTAATATATTACTGTTAGCATTAGCATTGGTACATGCTAACATGCTAATTGGTACATTGGTACATGCTAACATGCTAATGCTAACATGCTAACAATAGCATGATAATGCTAATATGCTAATGATAGCATGCTAATGTTAACATGCTAATGCTAGTATTAATATTGGTACATACTAACATGCTAATGCTAACATGCTAATGCTAGCATTACCATTGATACATGCTAATGCTAACATGTTAATGATAGCATGATTATGTTAAGAAGCTAATACGCTACATACATGCTAACATGCTAATGCTAACATGCTAATGCTGACATGCTAAAGATACTAACACGCTGGATACATTAGCATGTTAGCATTAGCATGTTAGCATGTTAACATTAGCATGTTAGCATTAGCATGTTAGCATGTTAGCATTAGCATGTTAGCATTAGCATGTTCGTATTAGAATGTTAGCATTAGCATGTTAGTATGTTAGCATTAGCATGTTGCTAGCATTAGCATTGGTACATGCTAACATGCTAACGCTAGCATTAGCATTGACACATGCTAACATGCTAATGCTAACAATTAGAATGTCTAAATAGGGGTATGTCTAAATAGGGGTATGTCTGAGTGGGGGTATGTCTAAATAGGGGGATGTCTGAATAGGGGGATGTCTAAATACCAGCATGTAACGGAGGTCACTGTAGGCCAAGAGTTCGTGCCAAACATTCCAGGCTGCAATGGCATCTCAAAGTGTATCTCTTTCTTATGTCGTATCAAATTTGGTATTAACTGTCCTAAATTGTACCCTGTATATCTGGGGACCCTGCAGGACAGTGGTTCTTAAATCTATTAATTTTATTGACCCCGATAACTCAGAGTCTACAAATACAGCCATTTGTACAACTCGAAATTATAGATGCATACTCCAGTGGAACAGCCAAAATGAATTTTGTTTGTGGCAAATTACGCAATGACATTATTCAGAACTCTGGGAGGTAATTGCGAAGATTGTTGCTACAGTAGGCAGATTCATTGATCAGATCTGTGTCACATGTGAGTGTCACAGTGTAGAAAGGACAGTTTGTACAGGTAAGTGGTCTTACAAACAGCCTGCAGTAGTCAAGTCCCAGTGGAGTGTGGAACTGTGTGTGTGTGTGTGTGTGGGGGGGGGGGGGGTGCGTGTGTGTGTGTGTGTGTGTGTGTGTGTGTGTGTGTGTGTGTGTGTGTGTGTGTGTGTGTGTGTGTGTGTGTGTGTGTGTGTGTGTTGTCCACTAGAAACGCTCAGTGTATGTGAGGGGACTGATCAAAAGGTGTTTGAGAGTCCATGAATCATGACTTCTCTCTGTATTTGAAGCACTGATGTGTTTCCCAAAACCATCTAACCACTTCTGAAGTTATGCAACTGAAAACCAAAGGAGTAAAACTGGATTTCCATAGGTTGAAGAAAATACAAAAAAATAGTAGTCATTTAAAACAGTGATTCTCAACCTGTCAACAGGGGCGCATATACATGTAGGACCACGTCACCACTTTTCAAGATATCTTCATACAACGTATAATCGGTCCTCACTAATGTGCATGATAAAACACCACATTTTTTTTCTACTCAGACTGTCTCTCACAGGAGGGCTGTGGGCAGTTCATCATTCGGCTATATTTTGCTGATATTTTTGAAAAAAATATTTATATTTTTATTATCATGAGAAAGATGGCTTTCATTTTCGCATTGCAACTTTTCAGGAATAGAAAGCCTGCAGTTTAGTAATCGAATAGAAAGCCTGGATTACCAATCGATGATGTCACTGGAAGGCTGAACTGCCCACAGCCCTGCTGTGAAACAGCAGACTGAAAAAGTAGTTAGTGAGAAGACCTATTATGAAGACAGGTTGAAAAGTGGTGAACTGCTCCTTTAAAGCACACTACATTGGTTCCATTCATCCAAGGAGGAACACAACCATTTGCCTGAAGAGGAACCCCAATACTGTTATGGTGATGGCCTCTTTCTGTAAACCTTTTCTGTTACATTTACTCTGTAAAGTTTTCTTTTCACCTTGTGATGATAATACAAGGTGGTGACTCGGTGGTAAAAGAAAGTTTTACATCATCATACATCGAAATGATTCGATTGGTTAAGCAAGGAACGTGATGTATGATGGACTGTATGTCACCATTCACCATTGCAACATCAGTGACCATTAACCCACCACGCTATGTAAAACTTTCTTTTTCTACAAGTACGTCATCATGTCACCATTACAACATCAGTGACCATTAACCCACCACGCTATGTAAAACTTTCTTTTACTACAAGTATGTCATCACGTCACCATTACAAGATCAGTGACCATTAACCCACCACGCTATGTAAAACTTTCTTTTACTACAAGTACGTCATCACGTCACCATTACAACATCAGTGACCATTAACCCACCACGCTATGTAAAACGTTCTTTTACTACGTCATCGCGTTACCACTACAACATCAGTGGGGCTAGCGTCTTGGTCACAGACATGATACCAGTTCCTAGTTTTTTGTAAAGCGCTATCTAGAAAGGCTCTATATAAATCCAAGCTATTATTATTATTATTATTATTATTATTATTATTATTATTATTATTACCATCTGCATTCCACCCTCCACAGACTTACCTGTGGAGGATTGGAACATTGAAATGTTTCAATTGGCTGAACATGGAAGGTATGCCTGTCACGTTCATGTATTGTTGTATAATGTGCACCATCTAGTCAGTGAAAGTAAGGTTATGCAGTAGGCTATCTATGACGTATGATGACTCCAAATTTGGACAAGGTTTCATTGAATGGCATTATAAAATGCCAGTCAACACGTAATATAGTGAAGGCAATTCCGTGGTCTACTGGCAGCACGCATACACATTTTTGTGCTGATTAATGTGGCAGTGGATTTTAATATATCTTTTTTCCACTTTAGTTGTGTCTCTCTGCCGGCTTATTGACATGCGGAGCACGGACACACATACTGTATACAGACTAGAGCCAACGCCCCACTGTATCAACACCTCGGGAGTGTCAGGGTCAACACAAAACCACCAGGCCTGGGCATGTGTGCAGATGGGCTGGCAGGGCCCCCGCCGTAGCGCCCTTAAGCCCAATTTGTACTCCACCACACAATGGTGACACGCGCTGAAAATAACTCATTTATTGCGTTGGCATTTTTCGCTTCAATTATTTCCCGACAGTGACACCATCGTGCAGCGTTGCACAAATTAGACTAAAGACTTTCGCAAATCAGTTGTTCTCATGCAATATTTTCAAAACGTATAAAACCGACCTAGTACTGGAGGCCCAGCATATCTGTTGATGGACGAAGTGGTCAGATGGGTGGGCCCTGAGCTCTTCAGTTTTTGAAGAGTAAAATGTAACATTCCATCGGGGTATAGAGGGGTGGGTGGCACATAATGTGTGACAATCCACATGCATTAGCCTAATAAATCTACAAAGTAAGATTAAGTAACTCTGGCAGCACTGGTCTTTCTTGGCTAATGCCAGGCTAAAAACTCCTCACTCTCAGTTAAAAGGAAACGCCTGGCAACATCACATATATCATAAGAGAGAGGCACTCCAGGACCAACAAGTAGAGGTCAGATTTACAGGGCCTGGAATAGCATAACAAATACTAATATAAAAACTTTGACGACGTGGGAAATTAGTCTACATGACTGCTCTATACTGAGAAGTTGTGAGCATACTGTATATACCGTATGAATACAACCATGATGAATGGGAGAAGAGTGCCCTGCTGTGCACTGCGATCCGAGTGGCACAATGCTCACAGGGGCTGATCAGAACACGTGTACGCTGCCGCCCGCATCCAGCAACAAAGGTTTCAAACAAAAGAAACCATAAAGGAAACCACTGACATTTGAGGGTTTTTTAACAGTAGTGGTGAAATGGAGTTAAGAAGGCCTGGTGCCACTAACAGAGACTATTAGTGTGGCACCAGGCCTCTCTCTCCCTCTCCCTCCATCTCACTTGCTGGATGGATATACACTATGGCACTTTTTCTTTGCCACGTTTTATTGTCTCTCCTTTCATCTCAATGTCTCTTTCTATGGCGTGGCACTGTAACTGTCTAGAACGGGGGTTTTCAACAGGTGGTCCGGGGCCACCAGTGGTCCCTGAGAGAATTCCAGGTAGTCCCCAGGCTAAATTGGGGAATTGGTTAACCAGATGTAGCTCTTTGAACGTAAACATGAAACAAATTTTATGATCTGTATGTTTGCCTGTTTTGTTCTCCCTGAAATCCCGCCTGGAATTGTGGACAAAAGCAAAAGAAATCTTTAGATTTGGGGTCTGTGGGGCTAAAACGTCATTAAGTGGTGGTCCATGGCTCAAATTCTGAATAAATAGTGGGCCATGGTATGAAAAAGGTTGAAAACCACTGGTCTAGAAGAGTCTTGCAAGTCTCGGGTTCGAACCAGCCACATTGTGTCCGACCGTCTCTCTGTTACTTCAAATTTAAACATTTGAGAATCGTATTGCTACATACTCCCAAAGGCTGGGCAGGTGAGCCAATACTGCCCATTGGCAATACGGAAATGTGTGCGGCAATACGGAAATGTGTGGGGAGGATTAATTGACATAATAGCGAATAAATTGGGAGGGAACGAGGTAAAATGAATTTCCTATTACTCTTAATAACAAAATAATGATACTGACATCATAGATGACTGAGGTCATAGACTGGCCAGTTGACATCTGAGGTTCCACATGGAAGCAACGCTGTTATTAGAGCCTTGAGTCTCACTCATCCTACCACTCTCCCTCTCTCTAACCAGGGCTTCTCATATCAGGGTCAAGGCACCCCGATATTCAGTTTGTCCCCAACAAAATTATTTAAAATAACATTGATCTCTTTAGAAAATATTAGAATATTTATTTAAGTAATAATAATCAATTAAAATAACATTGATCTCTTTAGAAAATATTTGAATATTTATTTAAAAAATAATAATCAATTTAAAAAACCAAAGTCTTTGATCGGGGTCCCATGCACAAAATCTTTTTCAGGCGGGGTCTATTATAGGACTGTGGGCAGAAACATACATGTGGTGGTATTCGCACATGGTCTCTCTCTGTCCATCCAAAATCCAGAGTGTTAGTTTACCCTTAGGGATCTATTTTGACACATTCAAGTATAAGTTAAGTAACGCTATGGATTTTACTGTGTGGCTACATCATATCTTGGCAGGCAGATGAAAACCCTTTTAGGGGAGGTTTTTCTGGACATAAAATGATAACCACATGAGTGTAATTACAGAATCAGAAAAAATTACAGCCATGTATAAAAGGGACATTTCGATCAATAAATCAGGCTGGAATGAGCGGCGCGGCTGTTTGAAAAAACTAGACGCCTCGTCAGTCGAAAAGTTATTTGTGTGTGTGTTTTTTTAAAGCCAATTCACTATAATAAAAATGATGTAGTTGTGGATTATCATGTGGAGCGTGTTAGGTTCCAACAGCATTCAACAATGCAGAGTTTGCCACAGAGCATTTATATCAAGTATAGTTTCAGATTCAGAGTTAAGAGGCGTGTCTTTTATTGTAAAACAAATGCTTTACAGGGAGGGAGTGTGCCATAATTGAAGGGACATTGAGTTATTACAAGAGCGAAGAACACAAGAACAGAATCAACAGATAATGTAAATCAAAAAAAGGAGTAACATAATATGATCCGTTCTACATCATATTATTTTTACCCCATGGCCTATAGGATTCTGGTCGTCTGGAAGAGGGGTCCTGTGGGTGTGAGTAATACCACAAACCATCCACTCCCAACCTGTGGGCCAGGGCCCACTAGTGGGCTGTGAGGATATTGCAAGTGAATGCCCAAATAAATGGAAAATGTTTAACCCCTTGACAGTTTTCCCCACAACCTTTGTAGTGATTGATTATTCTGTCGTCTGCTTATCACTCCAAAAGTCGTTTTAGGCTTTGTTTTCTTAGAAAGCTGATTAACTCACTTCACACCACCTCCTGAAGTGGTGATTGCACTACAAAACCCAGAAAACAGCTCAACACTTTACAACTATTTGATAAACGATATAACTTTAAATGCAATATCTCTGAATGAGCCATGGAAACAGTGAAATGTGAAAATGCAGGCTGTTTTGTCAAATTAAAAAAAACTGAAGCACATGATCAACTCACTTTATTTTTTCCCTTAAAGTAGACACCTTAAACTGTCTTTCAATATCATTCATTTGTACAAATTCACAAAAGAGGATCTTCTATAAATGATTGATCATGTATAGAATCTGTCAAAGGGTTGAGATTTTATTAAATAATGTAAAAAAAAAATAAGAAAATTGTATTTTTTCGTCATCATCTGTGAGACTCCATATATAATCACCCGGTAATGTGGGATATTGTAGATGTTTGTAGTAATCTAAGGATCTTTTGGCAGATTATCTCTGCTGGAAATCTGTAAAACAGTACATAACATTCACATTTTTGTGACAGTATTAAGTATTATCTACCCATTTGAGGAAAAATGATCCAGTAATCTATATAGAGGAAAGTTTGGACAAGGAGAATATGATTTTGAGAGAATATCATTTTGTAAATATAGGGATAGTGACGGCTGCACAATTCATCCTTGGATTATGGAAAAGTACATGCTCTCTGGATCCCAAAAAGTGTATTTGATCTATGATAGAAACAGTAATACGAATGGATGTTAGAGAAACTAAACGAAGGAGAGAACTTTAAGAGGCAATGCGACCACTTCCTTGCCCGTGGCTATTGGTGAGACACCATTAATGAATGAATGCGGTTTTATTTCTGTTTTATTCTTTTATGTTTGTCTTGATTGTATGTATTTACCATGAGCCACAGTATTATTGTATTTTGTATTATTGCTTTAATTAAAATAAAATAAAATCAGGATTCCAAAAAGATGTGTTTTACTCATAGTCCAAATGGACATGCATCTGTTTGTATGTTTCAAGGGTTACGACCCATGTAAATTTGATCAATGATCAACCATTTTACAGAGGACCAGCAAGATCTCCAGCAGGGGAACAGCAAGGACCGCTACGCGTCGCAGTGTGTACACAAACTACGACTTTCATACAGCATATGAACACTGAGAATTGTAAAGTAAATGTACCATTTCGACCCCTGGTGGGCCCTGGACGTTAACAAACGCAATATTACAACATTCCCATCTGCATGAGCGAACTGGCGTACGCCATGGGCTTTACATTTGGATGAGGCACAGCAGCGAACTGGTGAAACTCTGGCTGGAGGTCGGGTTCGCTGAGGTGGATGTAGGCTCCTTTATTTCCCAACTGATCGCAGTAGTTGGGCGCCGAGAAGATGGTGATGCACTTTCCCGAGTGGGAGACCTCGTAGCCCTCGGCCTTCACCTCGTGACTACGGATGATGTAATCCAGATTGTTCAATGCGAGGAAGCGCTCTGTGACGTCCGGCCCGAACTCACAGCTCACACCTCGCTTGCTGACTGACCAGCCCTTCTTACGTTGAGGGTCTGACCACAGGAGGTCACACATGGGACCCGAGTCCGGAGGCTGTCTGTACCTGTCTATTCTCCTGATGTCATCCAGTGTGACGCCATCTTCGCTGAACAGTCCACCGTGCATCACCAGTACCTTATCGTTTATACACATTGCAAGAGGGAGCCACTGGAAGACCTCGCTAAACATCTGGAACATCTGGGCGGAGTACTTGGCTTTCACTTCGCCTTCAAACCCATACATCTGGTTCATGTTATCTGTCTCGTGGTTACCCCTGACCAAGTGGAAGTGGTCGGGGTAGAGCAGCTTGAAGCCAAAGAGTGTAAGAATGACCTCAACGGAGAAGGAGCCACGATCCACAAAGTCGCCATTAAACAGATAAGGGTTGGTCTCGGATGGCAAGCCATTCAACTCAAAGATATGGAGGAGGTCGTAATATTGCCCGTGTATGTCACCACAAATTGTTATTCTCTCGTTCCTGTTTAACCTGATTTCAACCAGACTTTGAAGTCCAGATAGAACCTCTTTGACTTGAACCAAAATCTGAAAAACATGCTTTCGGGGCAGTTTCTTCTGGTCTTTGAACCAGTCCATCATCTCCATCATGAACTCCAAGGACACCTCCCTCCCGTCTTTCAGCTGTGGCCCAACATACTTCTCCTCGATCAACATGTTCTCGATATCTAGAGAGTCCACGACGGATGTTTTTGTCTCATCGCCGGCGATGGCTCTTTCAAAAGCCTTCTGTTTGACCATCTTTTTGCACTCCTGGTACTTCACCTTTGCATCTTTGTCGTTGGGTCGCACCCTCACTACCGTCTCATAGTCTTTCAGTGCGGCCCTGAACTTGCCCAGAGCCATGTTAGAGGTGGCGCGACGGTAATAGCCTTTGATGTAGCTCTTGTCGAGCTCCAGGGCCTTGGTAGCGTCGGCCAGGGCATACCCGTAGGACTCGGTACGTAGGTAGGCATGGCTGCGGTTGCTGTAGAATACGGCATTGTTCGGGTTGAGCTCCAGGGCCTCCGTATAGTATTTGATGGCGTTCTCATAGTCTTTCTCCTTGAAGAAACTGTTCGCCTTCTCCTTGAGTAGCTCGGCATTTCTGTCTGCCTCCGCCATCGCTGTCCCACTGCTTGTTTGCAGTTGAAAGAAATAGTAAAAGTACTTAACTGGAAGTCAAAGGACAAACAATTCCATATTTGGAATTTAACGTGACATCACAATTATATGAGACATGACATGATGTTTGCGTGGACGCCATGGAAGCCCATGTTGTTTTGACTTCTGTTAAGCATTTTGCAATACGAACAATTACGAACAAGTATTTCCCTTAAAACAGCCAAGACTTTCTGGATGAATCTGTCAGAGTTTACCAACACAGGGCACACGTAGCAAACGCAATACTAGCAAGTTTGCACTCGGTAGAGTGCAAACTTGTATGTTTAGCAGAATGCGCACAAAGTAGGTGATGGCCTACTCGTGTGTGAGTTGAGCGAGCCAATGCCCATGACATTTGCTACATCACTTACATCACCATTACGTCATCACCTAAACCGGCCAATCGGAGTACTTCGAGGGATGGTCGACCACTGACAACCGTGCCGATTAACTCGCCGCCCGCTCCTCTCACGCAGGTAATAATAGTCACCATGAAACAACTGTGTGAGTAGCAATGAGCTCTGACAAGTCGACAACTGGGAAAACAGTGTTATGACACTGTGCTGCACCCCTATCTCCCCTATCCAAACCCTGTTGCAGGCCCCTCTCACCACACAGCAACTGAAAATGCAGGAACAGGGGCCGAAGACAAGACAATGAGATCAGCTTTCACCGGCATTTGCCCTCACGCATGCACACGCACACGCACACAGTACTACACATTCACACACAGGAGATGGTACAGTCAGGTATACAGAGTATACAGAAACACAAACATGCATAATTATGTACTATGCAAAACCAATATTGAACATACACATACGCACGCGAGCGCGCGCACACACACACACACACACACACACACACACACACACACACACACACACACACACACACACACACACACACACACACACCATCTTGTCATCATGTCTCAGATATACCCAGTCTAAGTCATTTTTCTGCCTTCTAAAGAGCTTTCAGCTCCAATACCACATTGTCTGAGAGACAGCTAAATTGACCAGCGACTACAGACCTGGTCACGATCGGTTGTGAAACGCAACTACTTTACTGGTTGTGGTTAACGGTGCTTGTGGTCAGGATGTGAGCAACTACAGTTGCAATCTGGTTGCGACTACTTGCTAATAGTTGTATCTATTTTATAGGTTGGGGGAACTCGACCCTAAGCCTGAACATAACCGCAAGAACGGAGCAGTGCCAGATTACTACCACTACACTTATCTCTAACCCTACCTCACATGTGTCAAAGTCAAGGCCTGCGGGCCAGATCCGGCCCACGAGATGATTTAATCCGGCCCCAGGCTTGTAGAGCAAAAATGTCTGAGTCTATTAAAAAACAAAGTAAGTCTCTAGCACATTCCTATCAAAAGTTATGATCGTTTAAAGAAATGCTTTTAAGCTCTCTTCTGAACCGCATGTAATGCATGTTGTCCAGCAGGGGGAGTCGTTTTACCAGGCTAGGCTGCTGGCGCTGCAAAGTGAGAACTATACTTCAGCAGTACAAGGGTGTATAGCCGAGAACTATACTTCAGCAGTACAAGGGTGTATAACCGAGAACTATACTTCAGCAGTACAAGGGTGTATAACCGAGAACTATACTTAGTTAAAGGTAGGGGAAGTGATTTGAAATTCATGGTGTAGTACCAGCCTGGTGCACTAGGGGCCCCCAAAAGTAGCTACACTATGTGAACCTGCTGCTCTCTCCTGATTGGAGGAGAATTGTGGTGACCTGGGGAACTTTTATTAGCTCCTCTGCTAACGTGGGGGAGGGGGAAACTCCATATGTGGTTTCCACACCTTATAATAGAGCATTTTAACAGAAAAAAATATGTTTTGGGTGGTATCTGACAAAAGTGAAATCACTTCCCCTACCTTTAACTATACATACTTAAATTTAGTATTTGAAATTTAAATGCAATTTTCATATGGTTTATTGATGCTCTGTAAATAAAAATAGTATCTTTCATAGCAAATGTCTTAATCTAGGCTACAAGTATAAAACTAATAATGAGAAGTCATTAATATATATTAATAGCTATTCTTAATAATAAATATGACTTGTGTGATATACTGTATAGAAGTAACGGCTGTGTACGTAAACATGCGTGTGCCGTGCATGCTTGCGGCCTGCGCCTGGTTGCACCGCGGTGCTCCGGCCCCCATGAAGTGACATTAAGTCCAATGCAGCCCCCACCCCAAATGACTTTGACACCACTGCCCTATCTCATTTTCAGATAATAGTCCATAGATTTTGTGTAGAAAGTTTCATGTTCAAAGTGACAGTGTTCCAAGGAACATATCGAAATAAGTGTCATGAATTTTGTCCAAACGAAGGTTGAGTTATGCCTGTTCAAAATGACTAGAACTATAGATGTGTGTAATTGCGAACACAGAGGGACCCTAACTATGGAAGCCAGGCAGAACATGTCTGTGTCTGTGTGTCACGCTGCACTGACACCAACCGCCTCCAGAGGGCGCAGTTTGATGGACTGCAAATACACTAAATGTTACCGCTGCAATAATTTATTAGATCATTTGAGCTGAGTTTGTGTGTCTTACTTGTGATGGGGCAGAGGGAGAGAGCGACAAACACATGCTTTTGAGATGGAGTGTGACGTAGAAAACAAGGTGGGGGAACGAGAAAGGAGAGTTGGAGGAGAGGTGTAATGGATAGGGAGAGGGAGGGAGGTATTGATAAAGAGAGGAATAGAGGGAGAGAAAGCGAGAGACAGAGATGTAATGGATAGGGAGAAAGGAGGAGGGGAGAGGGAGGGGAATGAGTCAGGGATTGGAGAGATAAGGAGATAAGAGCTAAGAATGAGGAGGTGACATGTGAGATAGAACACAGATACACAGTACAGTCACCCATGTTTCCCTGTACTGTCAGAATTTAACTGAAGGCTACAACAATGTAACCAAATGATAGTCTATTTCGGTTGAATTTGCTGTTACAAAATGGGTAAATAAACACTGCGGGTGGATTTTATTGTGTAGGAGGGGCTAGGAACGGCAGAGAGAGAGAACAGAGAGAGAGAGAGAGAAAGAGAGAGAGAGAGAGAGAGAGAGAGAGAGAGAGAGAGAGAGAGAGAGAGAGAGAGAGATTACATGGGAAAGTTATGACCAGCGAGAGTGGGAGTTGGAGAGGAGAAATGGGGTGAGGGAGAAAGGAGACAAGGGAGAGAGAATGAGGAAAAACTAGAAAAAGTGATCCAACAGGCCAGGTCAGATTGTGGCCTCCTGGTGGTGCTATATTAGGCCAATCTGAAAAGGGTGCCATTTCATCCTACACTTTTGATGTCTTTGAAGCATTTTGTTATAAAATGCAAAAATCCAACTGCTGGTGGCATTACAACATGCCAATGTGAAAAGGTGGGATGCGTTCTTCAGGCTAGTAGGAAAGCATTTGGACATTTTTACATAAATTGTGTTCATGATTTTAAAATAACGAGCCAATCCTGCAAACTTTGGAAGCTAGTGTTAGGATGGAATATGAAATATCTGATAGATCAATCTTGAGCACACGACTACACTGCGGAACGATTTGCAAAATTTTTGGACAGACAGATTTTTTTTCTGCCTCTCAGTGGTGTTCATTCGTTCACGTATCATTCTAGAAAATTTGAGGCAGATTTTTTGTCGGTGGTGTCCAGGGAATGTGTGGGCAATCGACCGGATTAATAGTGCCAGAGATTAGCTGTTAAACGACGGACGGACATACAGATGGAATGAAAACATTCTCTCACCCCATGCCTTCGGCCTGGTGGAGAAAATATCAAAGTGTGTTAGTGATGGAGGGGGGAAAGGTGAACGAGAAAGAGTGAAGAACAAAGGGAGATGTGGATTATGGATAGCCTGGCCTCAGTCTGAATTGTCATTTTGTTTCACTTCATTATTCAGACTGAACTCCCTCTCTAGCAGTTTCTAGGATGTTATCAAAGCAGCAGTCTTAACGGTGATTGGTTCATATGAACCCCTAAGAATATTGGGAAAGCAGACAACGTTGGGGTCGAAGTGACGGTTGAGTGACAGGGCTGTTGGCCAATCGGGTGCTGAGATTGGATTTCCAACCAGCACAAAACGGCCCCAAAGGCAGGAAAGCCAGTCCTTGAACCACAGGAAAAAAATAAGCTAGTATTTTTAAGGTGCTGATTCAGGGCTGATCCAGGCTAGATTATGGAGTGAGAGCAATGCACATAGGAAAAATATACCTACAAATAGTCAGGGAGAGAGTGAGACAGTTATGGAGCAATGAAAAGATAGAAAGAGGAAGAGAGAAATAATAAGGGATAGAGAAAGAGAGAGGGAGACAGAGAAAGAGAGAGAGTGGGAGGGAGGAGTGCCATTGTCACCCCACCTGTCTGCCTGTTAGGAGGACATCCGGGCGCTGCCTGGATTGTTTTCCAGCTCCCTTTATGTGGTTACCAAGCCCCGGGATATGGGCAAGCATTGGGATATCTTTACACACTTCCTGTACGACACAAAGCAGCCCTGCGTGGTTCTGCAGATCACAAGATAATCCCAGCGCTGGGCGTGTGTATTTAAGTAAGCCACCAGAAACACAAGCCCCTGGACAGCGCCTCGATATCAAAACTAATGGACCTCTCAGCATATCACTTCTCAGCGGATCGCATGTCAAAAAAGAAATGCCGTTTTCTGGTGAATCGGCTGTAACCATGGAGATGGACAAAAATGCAGTTGTTTATGTTTGTGGTACGTTTGTTTAACGGGCGGCACCTGTTGGAGCTGCATGGGCTAACCCTGCTAGGCCAATTGATGACGCTCCACCGGTGGAACATGTAATTTCCTGTGGCAAAGTCGATGGTATAAATGATATGAATGAAAGTATAAATGATAAATTATCCTGATCCATTCCAGATTGAAAGCTGTTTAGGCTAGGGGCCTTTAACTAGAACTTCATTCTGACTGTGAGTTATTGGGAGTTGCAAACAAAACGTATTGTGAGCTTGTACAGTACATTTTCAATTAGGGAAGCCAGGGTTAATGCAGTTGGCATTGACCAAATATTTCATACAATTTTATCTGTATAAATGTAATATTTTGATTTAAGAAGAGCAAAACATATCGCCATCAGTGAATGAATGGCGAGTGTGTGGGGTGTGGGTGGGAATGTGTGTGTGAGAGAGAGATGGAGTCACCCCCCATCATCCACCAAATGCAACAAATGTAAATGCAACCCCCGGTCAATCGCACAGTCCTTAGTTGCCTGGCAGGCCTGGTATGAACTACAGCCGCGCATACAGCCTCTCAACTGAACCCTTAAAGACTTTCTCAAACTGCGGCGGTCTAAGTTGACTGATGCATTTGTGGGGCTGAATAAAGGCACTTGTTGGGCACACAAAAGGTGAGCTGGTAGCCATTGTGCGCAGAAGATGACAGGCAGAATGGCCATTCCCCCGCCTCGGGGACACTGGAGTGGCCTACGTTGAACACAGTATTATGTGTTGGAGCGGGAACGCCATTTTTTTTGCTCAGGTGTTTTTAGGTCTCTGTTAAGACACTCTGCGCTGTCACAGAAGATTTAGTTTCTTGCACCCCCCCCATTCCAGAACAACAAAGACATTTAAAAAGCTGTTGAAACACTGCCTTTGGGAGGTGGATACGGTTAGGTGTTGACGCCAAACAAAGCGCTCTGGGATCATAGTGATACAGGGCTTTCTGAAGTACAAGCCTTGAGAGGATTGGAGGGAAATTCCGCCTTAAAAAGGGAAGGACATTTAAGGGGGCTCTAAGAGTCAAATCCAGCTTAAAAGACACACACATTTCTCCTGTGATCTATACAATTGATCCCGCTGTGATGACAAGTCTCACTGTGATCTGAGACTCTGAATTTTGACACATGAGGCAAGCACCCAAAGATACGTTTGGAGCCAAGACTGTGTTATGATGTCAACATGCTGGGGATCTAATTTTCTAAAACCAAATCAATTTAATTTTCCTTTACCTGCATTATATTGTTGTAATTGTTGATTAGTCACCCTTACAACATGGTAGGGCTTGTAGAAGCCAACATGGAATGAATAACACTATTAAACGTGTGGATTGCACACCCCAAAAGCATTCCCAAATGAGTTTAGAAACACACACACACACACACACACACACACACACACACACACACACACACACACACACACACACACACACACACACACACACACACACACACACACACACACACACACACACACGCGCACACACACACACACGCACACACGCACACACGCACACGCACACACCTGCCAGCTTGCCACAACTCTAGGAGAAAATCAATAACATCTTGGTAGGACCATGTGCACACCCACACAAGGCTGGCTGCTACTGACTGCCACACCCAGCAATGCACGCAGGCGTGTGCACACACAACACCCCCCCCCACACACACACACACACACACACACACCCTAAAGAACAGGTGATGGTACTCATATGGTAAGAGCAGGCTAGAGAGAGAATGAGCAAGAGAGAGAGAGAGAGAGAGAGAGAGAGAGCGCGATAGATGATAGGGGGTCATCACCCCAGGACATAGTCTGTCTCTGTGACACACACACACACACACACACACACACACACACACACACACACACACACACACGCACACGCACACGCACACACACACGCACACACACGGGGGCAGTGGCAGACATCTCCATTTAAGACAAGTGTGGCACGGCTGCATGCAGTTAAACAAACCTCAGGCCCCTCAGGTCAGACAAACACTGTCCTACATACGGCACTCTGGCTCCCATTAGTTCAGTTAGGCATTTCAAAAGGAACATGCTTTACACACGTCTTCAATCACATCACACACACCAAACGGTGTATGTGCCATGCACATGTATACGTTTTATTACTATATTTGTTGAGGAACAAACACAGGTCCACACAGGTATAGTAGAATGAGAGAAACACACGGTAGGGACAATTATCACTATAAGAAAGCAGCAACCCCAAAATGCATTGCAAGCTTTGCAGCTGTTTGACGTTATTCAGGCCTAAAGAAGGCCACGTGTCACAAAAGCATACATTACATTACATTTACATACAATACATTCTGCATACAAACAAACAGTGCACGGTTTGCTGCTTTGTTTTGTTCACCCTGATATTATTTAGCTATACCACCTCATCCAGTGGTTGAGTGGTGGTTTAGTGGCCCTCTCAAGAGGAATGGTTGTTTTATGGTTAACAAAAACAAAACAAAAACAAAACATTAAAAAAGTAGGAACGGCACGAATTAGACCACAGAGCAGATGAATGTTGACGGAAGCTGTGTTTAACATGTAAAGGTTTGGTTTGAGAAATAGAGGGAGTTCTTGTTGTTCTTCTGGTCAGTGTCGGCACTATTAAAGCTGTTTTTATGATAAGGTTTAAAGGCTTGTAATCATAAGCAGCATGACAGTATTTAAAATGCACAGTGATGCCTGAGATAGGACGAGCTTAATACTACACATTATTCATCCCAGAGGAGAAAGTATTGCAGATGTACTACAGCAGAAACAAAAAAAAGCTGAATATAGGCTAGCAATACACATGAATTACTAGGCAATTCCTTCAAAACCTCTAAATATGTTGAAAACGGCATGGCTGCCGTCCACATTTCCCACTTCCCTTTCTCTCCCTCACTGCCACCGCCAGATATGTTGGCAGAAACATCTGACCGATATTTGGATCAATGTGTAATTCTTAAATGAGCTGTGGTTTACAGCCCCCTGTGTCTGGAGCCACACATCGCCATAGATGATAGATACGGTTCATTCAGCCACTTCAGCTCTATAATCTCCACTGTGCGGTGAATATGCTATTGGAAATGTTTATTGAATCATTTACTTTTATGATATTTTAGAAAATTATACAACTTTTAAGATATTATACCATTAATGCCCCAAAATAGGGAGTGTTTAACGCAGACTGTGCAAATGGAAGTATCAATACAGACTTCTGTACTGTGGGGTACTGTACTGGAGGGAGAGAGAGAGAGAGAGAGAGAGAGAGAGAGGGAGAGAGAGGGAGACAGAGAGACAGAGAGACAGAGAGACAGAGAGACAGAGAGACAGAGAGACAGAGAGACAGAGAGACAGAGAGACAGAGAGACAGAGAGACAGAGAGACAGAGAGAGAGAAAGAAAGAAAGAAAGAAAGAAAGAAAGAAAGAAAGAAAGAAAGAAAGAAAGAAAGAAAGAAAGAAAGAAAGAAAGAAAGAAAGAAAGAAAGAAAGAAAGAAAGAAAGAAAGAAAGAAAGAAAGAAAGAAAGAAAGAACATGAGCTTACTGCTTGAAAAGGTCAGAAGACGCTGTGACCCCTTTACCACCATGGCAGAGCCAGACAGGAGGGGGGTGGGGGGGTCACCCCCCTGTGGTTCAGCCTGTTAACAGACCACACGACTGAGAACCAATTAACTCACTTACAAGAGAAAAGTAGCACTTCAGGGATGCAGCGTCTACAGTATATGACATTGTAAATCACAACAGAAGACCTGAAAATAATTAGCCAAGTCATCCCACACACAGTCCCTGTATACAGCCCCACACACAGGGGACAACAAAATCAATTGTTCAAGACTTTATTACCCACAGTCAATACAATCTTTTCTTGAATGCTTTTATTATTATCATTATTTTAAGATATCGCACCCTCTCCACGTTTCTCTGTCCCCCTTTCCTTTCTGTCTTTACTGTAACTATCAATAAAGGCACAAAAGCTAAAAACAAATATATATATATATATATATATATATATATATATATATATATATATATATATATATATATATATATATATATATATATATATATATAAAAAGATATTTCTTTAGACTTTTCTGCCTTTATAGATAGTATCAAACGTAGTAACCTATTGGCCTGGATAAAAGACTACACAAAACGGATGATTTGGCGGGAAATAAAGAGAGAGTGTGGAGTAATACACAGGCCAAAGGCCACTGATCGTGAGTCAAATCCCACGTCGGACTTATCAGGCTAACTCAGCAGTTGAGGTGCCTGGACGGTTGAGTCACTGTCCATGCACGTTTCTTGAATGTTGTATGTGCGCTGTGCACACTGTGCAATGTGTTTCACTGAGACTTTACCATTACTTTGGAAAAGTAATAATAATATTACAACAACAACAACCATTACCACAATCAGAATCATCAAATTGTATGTACTTATAGAAACCTTCAGACTTGTCTCAATGCTCCCACCTCAGTGTCCCAGCTGGGGGCGCTCCTGACAGCAAAGTGCTAGGGTTTTCCATGCAGTGCTGAGGGGCACAAGCAGGAGTGCTTATACAGTGCTGCCAGGGATCACTTTAATTACTGTATGCTGTCAAACCAAAGCCCCTATACAGGGGTTCAAATCTACGTCCAAGACTCTCAATCTCTTAAGTATCGGGATTGGGTGTAAGAGGCGGGCCTCCACGCCTAATGTCTGTTTACGCTCGTTGGCGGGGAAGGCTGTGATTACTGGCGACACTGGCGTCACTCAAAGGAAACACCGTCAGCAGGTGCAGACGGCGAGGTGGCCAAGAAAACAACTGCAGGGACGCGTGACAAGTGTCTGGCCGTCCACAGGACTATCATAAGCAATAAGCCTCCAAGCTGCTGATGAGGGTAATCGAGGGGCGTGCAGGATCTCATCGCCACCGCTTCAAACAAATTGTCCAGTTCAGCCTGCGTGTTCGACCAGGACTCTATTTTAAAAGCAGGAGGCATATTAAACTGTTGTTGCCCGATGGCTGGAAAATGTCAGAGGCATCGTCAAATTATTATTGTGGGGGATTCACGGTAAGCCCAGGCTGCGTGTTCTTCAACCTGGGCTCTGTTTAAAAAGGGAGGTGCCACATTAAAAACAGCTTGATCACAGGAAGTTGTCGGATGTATCTTGAAATTATTGCGATTAGTTTTATAGCCTTAAATCCTTAAATCTGGTTAACGTGCAAACCATATTGCAGCAATGCTGCAGTGTGCCATTGCTGTAATATTCCATTACAGCAATGTAATGGAACAGTGGAAGCTAAGAGGAGAATGAAGACTGTGATACATGGCTTTGTACACAGACATGCAGGTACCAGGACAGCAGCAACCCTGTCTCCATCACAGTCTCATTGGGACTGTTAAATGAACTCTGAGGTGCAGTTGAAGGTCCTGTTGTGTGTGTAGGTCAGTAGGCAGAGGGCGGTAACACAGCCTGACTAAAGGGTTTCACATTCCTAGTGATGGGAGTGCAACGGCACAGCATGGCATCAAACCGCCAAGGATTCCCACAGCGCACAGAAGATTTACACCTCAACATTACAGGGTCAAAATGTCTCCATGGACAAGTAAGGAGACCACCTCCAACAACTGCGGGCCGCATTAAACATACTCTAACGTAAATGTTTATATTCGTTCAAATACGACATGTTTCGATAAAAGCTTTAACTGTGGTACTGTGGGCCTAATTGTGCATCACGAATCTGAAGCAGGGCATTGCTTCAGGAGACACCACGTGTCTTCAGCCGGCCGATATGCATCTTCAAGGGGCTAAATAATGGCTACAAGCAAATGAAATGTTAAAGTACAGCATGCAGGACGGCCCCACAGAGCCCCAGGGGCCGCAGCCGACCCTCTGGTGGCTGTGCTGGTCAGCTGGTGAGAGGCTAGTGACATCAAGCAGGGGCCGTCTGCTCCCCGAGGGTACATGGCATCACCTCCTGAACGCTTTTACGCCATACTCCTCATACTCCATGTGCGGTATGAGGAGGAGTACAGTAGGTCTGCCGTAGAGCATTTTTTGTTTTAAACAACATACAGTATCTACAAGCTCACAGCACATGTGTAGGCAAAGATTGCATTTTCAGGTGCCAAATGGACCTTGCGGGTCCATTTGGTTTCATGTTTGTACTCTCAAGAGTTGACAGTATGTTAATTCTCAAGAGTTAAAATATTCATCAACAATGTAGAAGATTAATGATCATTTTGATCTGGATGTTTTTGCCTGTTTTATTTTCCGAAATCCAGCCTGGAATTGTGGACAAAAGCAAAAGAAATCTTTAGTTTTGCAGGTCTGCGGCGCTAAAATGTCATCAATTGGTGGTCTGTGGCTCAAATGCTGAATAAATAGGGGGCCCTGGTATGAAAAAGGTTGAAAAGCATTGGTTTAAAGCACTCATGTACTGTATTAGTTGCTTCCCTTTTCGCTCGTAGACCTGATTGCTCCTCATCTCTCCCAGAACCTCTGGCAACACAACACAGCCCAGCGGCTCCAGGCAGCCATGCAGAGGTGGGCTGGGGGTGGGGGTGGGGGTGGTGGGTGGGGGCATGCCCAGGCATGCCGGCTGACCCTGCCTCTGAACATCTATGGGAGGAATGTGCCGCTGTGTGCCGAGTGTCGTGGGGTGGCGGAGGAGGTGGCAGACAGTGCAAAGGTTGATCCATATAATGATCGGTGGGGTGTGTGAGCTTGTTGGTTTACAGAGAGAAGGGGGCGGGCGGCGGGTGTTTTCGCGGTTCAGATGGACCGTCGCGAGATGGCGTTGGGTTACCGTGCCGTGTAAATCATGCTGGCGCGTCCCGCATCCACGTGGATGCTTCAGTGACACACAGAAGTCGTCATTTTTCACTGGTGTTACTTGTGCACCCCCCCCCAACACACACACACACACACACGTGTATCTCTCTCTCTACCTCTCTCTCTCTCCCCCACCACCCCCCCTCCTCGGCTCCACTCTCCCTGGCTCCAGTGTGGCTGGGTGGTACACAAGAACATCAAGTGTTAATTTGTTAAATAAATACCACAGTTAAATACACAATCAGGGTTTTACAACTGCAGACAAGGTCTACTACTCTACAACACATTAAATTGCATTGTTGAAAGAGAAGAAGAGGAGATAGAAGGAGAAACACGTGCCACAGATTCAGGGATAAGTGCAGAAGAAAATAGACAATTACCAGAGTAAGTAAACCAAGCGAGGAAGTTTGATAAAAAGACATCACCTGGGGACTACGCATTAGTTTGATCTCCCGTCAGTTCGACATCCAGGCATATCCTTTTGTTATCCTTTTAACATTGCCTACATAATTATTTCTTGCATGTTTTTGGTATATACATTCAGGTTACAGACCTGGCCGGCTAGTGTACTGGTCCAGGAACCTAGGCTGCGTACCTGACAGCGTGTTGCAGGTTTGAGGAGGAGCTTTGCTGTGTGTCGCCTCCATCTCTTTCCCCATCTCTTTCATGTCACCATATCCAAGAACAGTAGAAGCAGTGGTTTTCAACCTTTTTGACATTTTAGCCCCACAGACCCCAAAACTAAAACTTTTGTCCACGATACCAGGCTGGATTTGGGGGAAAAACAGTCAAACATACTGATCAAAATGATGATTAATCTTCTACATTCTCTAGTTGTGTAGACTTGGGCTAATTCAGATGATTGATATTTTAACTTTTGAGAGTGTGAAAATGAAACCAAATTTTTATGCTCTCAAAAGAGTTACATCTGATTAACCAACTTTCCACCATTTAGCTGGGGACCACCTGGAACACTCTCTCAAGGACCACTGATGGTCCCCAGACCACTGGTTGAAAACCACTGATATTACCTTTCATTGGGTGGGCAGGTTGCACGTTTGGGTGGGCTTGCCCTCCTCTAGATTCGGCCCTGGAGACTGGCCATAATTCTGACATCGATCCCATTGTTCCGACTACGTGGCGTTGTGCGTGGTTTAGGGTTAGCAACAGGCTGAGTCAGACCAATGCACTGGCAGAACAGGGATGTTCACACTCATGGCCACAAAGCAAAAGCATTGCTCAAGCCGCACACACTGCATACTGTAAGACTAAAAGCTTCAAGACTAAATGCCTTTGGGAAGCTGAAAAAGGTTGAGACTAGCTCAACTGTCTTTTCGTAGATCGCCATGCCTCTCATGCACTGACAAGCGTCAAACGCCACTTGTAGTTGCATGTCGCTGCCAGGGAGCATACTGTACGTGTGCAAGTACAGATTTCTTTCTTTCCTTGTCTTAGTAAAGACAAGGTGAGAACATGATTGAGTGAAAAAGGGAAAAATTACAGAGACAGACACTTATAAGTGGGGAACACCATGTGGCACAAAGACACACAGTGTGAGCTTGTGGATCAGCTTTTTTGCCTACGTTTGTAGTTTGACGAAGTAGGGCATACGTTTACAGAAATATGGAGATACAAGGTTTTTCTCCCGCGTCTGCGACAACATCAATGATTAATGCCAACCTCCCAAAGCACCCATACTGTAAAATCAGTTAAAGCTGGGCCTCTGATGTTCGCTATGTAAATGTTTCCATTTTCACACACAGGGAATTTCTCTCCAATAACAATAAAAACGTGACCAGCGTGCGCCAAGCCCTCCATATTAATCCCAGGCTTTTACAACACAGCGACACGGAGCTGTTAACGTGGGTGGTGGGCTCTGGAAATAGATTTTTTTCCCCCCTTATTCAATAATTAGCTTATCAGATCACTTACACGGCTGAGAATCATTAGCACTGATTTAATGAGACAGATAAAAATAGAGGAGACAAGGAAAAAAAGGGGCGGGAGAAACTTGTTAGAACCAGGCGGTAAAAGAGGATGTGTGTGTGTGTGCGTGCGTGCGTGCGTGCTCTCACATTCCTACATAGATTCCTGCATGCGTGAACGTGGGTGCGTGTTCCTGTTTGTGTGTACGCCGCGACTACAAGGTACATCGGAAAACCTTCTGACTCATACTTCCTCATGCGGCTCCCCGTCACCTCCTGAATGTGACCAAGACTGACCAGCACTGCACTGAAAAACTCAGTGTTAATTTAACCGTAGAGATTAACAAGTGGAAGCAAATGGACCTTTACGGGTCCATTTTTATTTCCAATTGTACTCTCTCAGAGTTGCAGTGAAGTAGCACTACAGATTTACGTGTGTACTGGCAGGTAGGCTCAGCACCACAAATAGCACCTACAGATAAACACAAACAGATTGTGTTTATTCTTTGATTTCTGGAGTGGCAGGTGGGTGTGGTTTGCATCAGGACTATTCTGATGGTTCCATCATGTTTCCAATAACAGAAACTACATTAATTTGCCTTCACAACAATACTCTCTTGAGGTTGTCTAAACGTTGCATCGTCCTGTGATGAAGGCCTTGTCCTTTTGGTGCTCAAATAAAATCAGGATAAACACTTTCACAGCACAAACAGTGATAAGCTTCACATCTGACCTAATGTATGAAATATAACTCTACATGCAGGCAAGATTCAGCCTGATTCGACCACCATTTACTTGATTACAAATGACTTGCTTCTAAAAGAGAGAAATCCTATGTTGTCTGTTGCCTAAGTTCCGCGGCTCTTGATGTAATTGAATTTGAACCCTTGACATATGAGGCATCTCCTTTCAATTACATGGATTCCCACATCTGTGGTCATTATATGGGCACATCTAACAGTGGATGCCAAAAATAGCATCTTTTGTCATATAATAATGTGACATCCAAACAGTGTATTATTCGGTTTAAAATTAGACATTACTCATTACCCTAAAATATGTATCTGAAACATTATGGTTTACAAATAAGAAACGCAATGTAAAAGTAAAGAACTAGAACTCGCTGATGGTCTGTCTTGTAAACCAGGGGTTTTCAACAGGTGGTCCGGGGACCACCAGTGGTCCTTGAGAGGGTTCCAGGTGGTCCCCAGCTAAGTTGGCTAACCAGATGTAACTCTTGAGAACGTAAAAATGAAACCAAATGGACCCTTGCGGGTCCATTTGGTTTCATTTTTACACTCTCAAGAGTTAAAATATTCATCATCTGAATTAGCCCAAGTCTACACAACTAGAAGATGGACAAAAGCAAAAGAAATCTTTAGTTTAGGGATCTGTGGGGCTAAAATGTCCTCAAGTGGTGGTCCGTGGCTCAAATTCTGAAAAAATGGTGGTCCCTGGCATCAAAAAGGTTGAAAACCCCTGTTGTAAACAAACACACCATGTGCCTTGCACAGTAGCATAGCTACCTGCCATACAGTACCGACCCATCGCCTGGAGGGATGCAGCACTCTGATTGGTTCAGAAACTTCACACCCAGCAATTCAGCTGCAATTATTTATTTATACAATGCCCATTGTTTCTGTTTCTGCTTTTTCACTGCAGCTTAATCAATTAATCGCTACTAATGTAGCCAGGAGATTTTATACTGTGTGTGTGTGTGTGTGTGTGTGTATGTATGTGTGTGTGTGTGTGTGTGTGTGTGTGTGTGTGTGTGTGTGTGTGTGTGTGTGTGTGTGTGTGTGTGTGTGTGTGTGTGTGTGTGTGTGTGTGTGTGTATACAGTATGTAGTGTGACTGATAGACAGTCAGACCTCTTCCATGCATGACTTCACTGAAGTGACGAGAGCAACTGTTTGGGCTGAGAGGGTACAAGGGGATAAAGGGGAGGTGTGTGTGTGTGTGTGTGTGTGTGTGTGTGTGTGTGTGTGTGTGTGTGTGTGTGTGTGTGTGTGTGTGTGTGTGTGTGTGTGTGTGCGTGCGTGCGTGCGCACGCGCGCACGTGCGTGTGTCAGTTACACTTTTGGGCAGCTGGAGAAACACACAATGTGCACTCAAAGGCCCACAACGGAAATAAAATTGTAAATATTGTTGTGTCTTATATAGCCTATTTGGACAGATTTGTATACTACTTTGGTCAGCTATATCACTATAATACGTGTGTGAACATGCATACACATACACATGTCTTTCGGATGGAAACATCATGTACATAAACATAAAACTTTTCAGAATTTATATGAAAAAATAGCTTAAGTAGTAGATCTACAAGCTTGAAATGAGTCGAATCACATCAGTCCATGGTTTGGGCTTGTCTGTGGATCTGCTACCAATTTCTGCTACAATTAACACAACATCACAATATGGAGATGAGAGGATTGCACCCGAGGCCAATGATATGGATTGTCAAAAACAAGCTCTCATTCTGACCGTTGTGCGCAGTCAGAATGCACACGCACGCGCACACACACACGCACACACACGCACACACACACACACACACACACACGTGTCCCCTGTTGAGTGTAGGAGCTGGTCAAACACAAGCTCAATGTAACAAGTGAACAACTGCAGCAATAAGTCACACTGCCCAGAGCCTGACAGCAGGCCCTCTGTTCGCCTGATGGACAGACGCAAGCCTTAATAGTCTCTCTGTCGCACGCACGCGCGTGCACACGCACACACGCACACACGCGCGCGCGCACGCACACACGCACACGCACACACACACACACTATGGCTACAAGGCAAATGAAAGCACATTTAAAACTCATGTTAGTAGGTTACACTATTCTATAAACAATAAAAAATAATTTTGTGTATGTTCGTATCTAGACTATCTATTTGATTTTTATGGAAACATGACTGGAAACAACAGGAGATTTAAGGATCTAACCTAGACTGTTGGTGCCTTTGTACATAATATATGGTACCATCTCAACTCCACTCTTAGTCTAGATAGGGCAGGACTAGTCAGATTAAGCACACCATTAAAAAAAGATTAATTTTATATTAATCACATAATATCAAACCACGCCAAAAGTTAGGTAGGTCCCCTTCTTGTGACAAAGCAGAGTTACTACACAAATAATCAAGGTTCATCAAGGTTGTTGTTGGCCACTCCATGTGCTACTGTACATATACATACCTATCGACTTTACCTATGTGTGTCGCTAGAGAGAGAACGCACCTATTGGTCATTAGCATTTGCCAATGATCACTGAAAAAAGTAACTTTAACTTGTGAGCTTGTAGATCGTACTGCAGATCTGCTGTTCAACGAAAATAGCCGGCCTTGCACCAGAGGTCCTCTCAAGCATTTGGGGGACCCTTAGTGAAACCCCAGTGATACTGTGCATGTGATTTATTGAGCGTTGCAAAGGCTGGCTAGGTGGCACTGGGCGTGTTGCGCGCGCTACACTGATATCGGCGCTGTGTAAGCGCCGATTGAGCTGCACAGAGGGAAAAAACGGGATGGACGGATGGGAAGTGGAGTCTGGGAAAGTCTTAATGACAGAGCGGTGGCGAGACGAGACACAGCCACAGCCCAGGCCATGAATCACACAGTAATTAATGAGCAGGTTCCCAGGCTCCCAGGGACCTGTTTGATGGTGAAACAAAAGCTATCTACCATGGACCGCGCAGGCCCTATTTACACACACATTAGAAAGATTAAGATAGAGAGAAGGAGAGAGACAGAGAGAGAGAGCTAGAGGTTAGAGAGAGAGAGAGAGCTGTGTATGAGTGTGTGTGTTTAGGTAGTATGTGTGTATGGGTGGGTGGGAGGGAGTTTAGACAAGGCAGGTGGGGGCAAGGTTAAGTAGGGCACTGATGTGGCGTTTATAGAGATAAGGGAACGTTAGAGCGCTGCTAGCCGCTCTCTGAAGGGCGGACGGCAGGGCCGTTAAAAGTGGAGCCGAGGTGGAATCGTGAGCTAATGAGGCGCTGCGAGACCAGCTGCTAGGCTGGGCGGTAAGAGTAGGGAGGAGGGGCAAAAAGGTCATGCTAATGATAGCCTAAGACCCTCTCCCAACTACACAGGGGTCAACAAAGAGAAGAGAGGCCCCATAAAGCAAACAAGCCCTGTGTCCTGAGTGGTGCACTCATGCCGTCTGTATAAGACGTTAATGGTGAGCACCCACCAGTTACGTATTATTCTTCTTGTGTGTTTACATGCTTTATTTTAAGACATTTTTGGCTTTTATTTGCACAGGGTTTTGCAGGGAAGAAGGGGATAGGATCCACCAGACACCGAAATCCACAAGGTTATGTGGTAGCTAGTTATTCACATACAGTACAGTACGGTATTCGTGCCAAATCCGCCAATTGGCTGAGCCAACAGGGTGCCATGGTTATGTTTTATGTTTTATCTCCTAAATCTAAAATATTTACTTGACGCACTGTAAAATCCAGAGCGGCAAGTTGACTCTGAGAGCACACAAATGGAACCATTTTGTATAGTCTTACTTCCGTATCACTTACTTAGTACTGTAAACTCTCAGAGAGTTGAATTAAACTGATTACCATCTTATTATGCACTTACTTGCTCAAGGCTCACTCACTCGCTGGCTTTCTCACACACATTCACCTTCACCAGGGGTCACACCAGTGACTCATGGAGTTTCTCACAGGAGAAGACAAACAGAGAAAGCAGATTAAAGCTAAGGCAGACAAACGATGACATAAGTTGCGATCTCACGGTTTTCCCCCCTCCGCAGAGTTCACCACTATTGGGTTTCCAAGTCGGGAGTCAATGGCAAACCTACTGTACTTCTCTTCAATCAGTCAAACTTCATTTGAATGCTTCATACACGCCGTATATAACCGCATGAACCCTCGTGGTCCCGACTGTAGGGCAAACATTCGCTCATGCGCTTGTATTTCGGTTTTATGAGATTCGGTGTGGAGTGAAAAAATAAGTAGGCGGCCTAGTATATGGAACCCTTTTAAAAGAAACTCTCACAATGCCATTTCCTTTACACGAAAGGATGAAACATGAAATGCAGAACAAAAGGAAAGAAACACATCATTCACAGTCAGACCATACTCTCTCTCCTCACCCAAACGTTATGAAGTGTACAGTAAGTGGCAGTCTCACAGTCCTCTCCCCACAGATTTCACCAACTCATTTCCTATTCATTTACATTCTGCTGTCTTCAATCAGTCAAACCATATACCACACTCACCAACAAAACAAACTTTGTATACTGCATAATGCCCTCTCCTTGAATAGCAGCATTAAAGTTGAAACATAGAAACGCTATATATAGAAATATATACTCTGAATGTGCGCATGTGGTTACAAAACCATGTTCACATATACAAATGTGATGATGGCGGATGTAGCCAAACAATGACATAGTTGCAGCCTCATGGTTTCCTCTCTTGATTTCACAGCCATTACCATTCTTGTTAATTATGGTAACTCTACCTCAAAGTGTATTTATTCACCAAATCATGCACAAAAACACACGTTCCTAAACAAACAACAGACAAGGGAGACAAGAAAGCGATCCGTAATTACAAGTGTATGCACATGAGGCATTATGGTAAAACTGTATCATTGAAGAAGAAAGAAAGAGAGAGAGAGATACTGCACAGAGACAAATGAGTGAAGGGGCGGGAGAGGGTGTGCTGCAGCAGGGCTTTTCAACAGATGGTCCGGGGACCACCAGTGATCCCTGAGAGTATTCCAGGTGGTCCCCAGGCTAAATGATGGAAATTGGTTAACCAAATGTAACTCTTTGAGATCATAAAAATGAAACCAAATGGACCCTTGTGGGTCCATTTGGTTTCATATTTACACTCTCAAGAGTTAAAATATCCTCTACCTAAATTAGCCCAAGTCTACACAACTAGAGAATGTAGAAGATTAATGGTCATTTTTTTTGTGAAGTATGTTGGCCTGTTTTGTAATCCTGGAATTGAGAACGAAAGCAAAAGAAATCTTTAGTTTTGGGGTCTGTGGGGGTATAAAATGTCATCAAATGGTGGTACGTGGCTCAAATCCTGAATAATTAGTGGGCCCTGGTATGAAAACGGTTGAAAACCACTGTGCTATACAGTATGTGTGGAGATGGAGGATAACTGGAGAGATGGTGGGTGTGGCCTCTGTCTCGCTGCTCAGCTGGGCGTAAGCAGGAAGTTTTGACAAGCGTGAGAACAGGGAAGATGAAAAGACTGGAATACCAGTGCAGAGTGAGGTCCAGAGCCTCGTCTCAGCAGGAGAACAGTACCAGTTACAGACAGTAAAGTGTCGTCCATACAGTACATATTATAGTTGTGGTCTGGTGTGGACTCCACCATCATGTAGAGGGGATGCTATACATTCACCATTCTTAGTAGTGGTGCCAGCCAGCTCACGGCACGAAGATCTAGAAGTTAAAGTCACACATACCCGGAAGCGTTTATTTATTTTTCTCTGCTAATAAATAATGGCCACCTGCCTTTGCGGCCACTTTAAGACTTTAAATTTCAAGTAAACTCCACCATCTAAAAAATAATAATAATTAAAATAATAATCACACCTGTGTGAACTGAGCAGTGTAACTATACATGTATTGTTCCAGACCCCCAGCAAAGCAGCTAGAGTGCCGGTCCAGTTCCGGCAAGCCACCTATGAAACAGTCAAGAACCGACAAAGTTACCATCTGGGGGTCCCCAGGGGTCCCTGGAACATCCAGAGCCCCCGGAAGCACACAAGGGGCCAGTCTGGTTCCAGCGAGCCACCCCATGTCCCAAACAGTCAAGAAAGTTACCATGTGTACTATAGGTGTTGCTCAGACATATAAACATACAGTACAGACACAGAGACAGATATATACACATAGCTATGTAATGGAACAGTTAGGCACCACTCAAAAACAATAGTGATCATGCTTGGTGTGTGCGTCTGTTAATACAGCCAATAATGCCAAGAAAGGACAGAAAATCTAAAAATATACAGTGAGAAAAAGAAAATTTAAAAGTGTAGCCTATATGCATACTCAATATCAAACTTTTAAACTTCTAAACTGGTGCTCTAACTGATGTTTTCTATTGGTGTGGTGGAAAGTGACAATTATTTATTTATTTTATTCCTTACATTTCAGAAATCATATTTGAGGTCACCTTAAATCTTCATTACACAAATTCACCGTATACATGATCAAAGTAAACAACAATAAACCTGTAAGTTATAGAAAATAATGAATGTCTATTGTCTACATAGGAAAGTCCAAACAATCTATTATTTTCTGAAAATATTGACCTAACTGGACTGTTGCAGGGCGCACACACACAGTTTAGTTTAGTTTATTTGGACAGTGATAAAGCATGCAGTCAAAGCGATAAAAGCAAAAATGCGACTGCTGATATGAGCAGGTGAGATACCAAGAAATGTCAGAGAATGTGTATGCGTGTCACTCTGTGTGTGTGTGTGTGCGTGTGTGTGCGTGTGTGTGTGTGTGTGTGTGTGTGTGTGTGTGTGTGTGTGTGAGTGTGTGTGTGTCTCAGTGAGTGACACGCAAGCTGAGAGAGAGACAGAGCTCTAGTCGTTACACACTTCTCTACAGTAGAGCAATTCTCACGTTTAATAAGGAATCATGCTAATGTATGATGAAAGTGTTGTGTTAAACAAGTTATTGCGGTATTGTTGTAGTATACTGTACAAGCAAACACTCCTCAACATGATAAAAAAACAAAGTCTGTTCCTACACACTCTACAGCAGGGGTGCCCAACCTTTTTTGACCCAAGATCTACTTTTCAGCAGCCAACCCCTCCGCGATCTACCAGTCCAATATCAACATTAGTACTAGTGTCTGTGATCCACGATGCTTCTTGCTAATGCTGCTCATACATATTGTTGTGATGACGTATTTGCTGTGGGGCACGTGTGACAGCTCGGTTGCAAGGTTGGGTGTTATTTTTTACTGGCACCCTCTTGAACGTGCGCGCGCACACACGCACACGCACACGCACACGCACACACACACACACACACTCGCTCTTTTTTTTCTTTTCCACGCCGTTTTTTTCTTTTCCGCCCACATCTCCCGACATCTACTTGTGATCAGGCCGAGATCTACCGGTAGATCCCGATCTACTGGTTGGGCTCCCCTGCTCTACAGTATAGTCTATAGCAATGATCGCCATGGGAATATAAAGCAATTTAACACATATTTTAACAAATGAGTGTTTGTACGATCAAGTATAAATCAGGCTTCACTCTGGGCCACACAATCAGCTGTGAGAGCCAGGACACTTAACACTGCAGCATACAGCGAGACATGGAGCTATTTACAGACACACACTGCGTCCTATACAGTAGGTGTGGTTGTGGGAGTTTAATGTGCATGGGGGGCTGTGGGGGGCTGCGTGCAGTGAAATAATCTGATTACTATGACAGACTGGCGGTTGCCAGAGTGATGTGTTTTTGGGCTGTCTGTCCGTAAAAATACTAGAAGTAAAAGTCCTGTAATTTTTGCTGGAGTAAATGCACAAACGATTTCACAATCATATTATAGATCTAGCAATGTTCATAACTTCAGTGTGGCAGGTTGTAATGAGGTGTGTTACTGGGTAAACATGTATTAGTAGTACATCCTGTATCAGTTAATGCATGATTTGTTTTAGTCTTGCTTTGGCATATGATCAGAGATCTCTTCATAGCAATACATCTGAGAACTTACAAATGCAAGGTAGTTGCTACAACAAACCTACGCCCACTGCTTTAGCAACTCATATCACCACCCCGAGAATGAAGTACTGCCTTAAACGACTGGCTGACTTGGCTGAATTGACTGGATTGGTTCTGCAATGCAGGTGTCTTTTTTTATTCTCCAATTGTTTAGGCCCAGTTTCAGCAATGAAGGCTGCAAATGTACAGTACTATAGTAGTAGAAAAAAATAATGAATGGTACCGAGTGTGTGTGTGCGTGAGAGAGAATATGGCACACGAGACGAGAGTCTGCGAGTGAGCACACTTTCATCTTCAGGTTAGTACAAATATACCCCCCCCCCCCCCAAACCACATCATCCTTCCAGGCTCCATGCTCTCTCTCGCAGCATGCAAGACTTTCAACACCTATAAACCTGCTGCGTGATCATCCAGCCCGACCACAGGCCCCCACTCATATGATATGGGGGGGGTATATAACTGTGCTTGTCTCAGCTGGCAGGAATCAGCCGTTAACCTCAATTTAGGCTCTGAAGCGGTGATTTACTTGCGAAACGCAGGTGAAAATTGTCAAATGATCGGTGAGGTAATTTCAGAGGATGTCATCCTTGTACCATAATACTGCGATAGGGAGGGAAGGCTTCTTTGTCCAAACATGTCAAACATCCTGACGTTGGTCATGATAACACCATAATAAGGTTTGAATGCAACCATCACACACAGAACACACACAACCCCTCCCCTCCTACATCACTGTCCTGGCTCAACCCAGTACACAGCCCATCTATTACTGTCAGGCGGGAACCTCCTCTCCAAATTTTCCAAATTGAAACTTTTTGTGTTTTGTGAACATTCATACTTCAGCATCACACTAAACCATGAAAAGTAGCAGATCCACAAGCTCAAAACGTGGCATTTGTTGTTGAGTTGAGCGGTCCTGGATTCTTATTGGAGCAAGCCATGTAATAACCTCAGCTATGCCTGAACCTAACCCTAAACTCGAGGGAACATAGATATGACCACATTTGAACATCATCTTCTGTACCAAATACCACTGTAGCTGCCCCTCATTATCATCACAAACATAAATCATTCCTGATTATATGATTTTGCTGGATGATGTATCGAGACAAGACTGATGCTGCAGGTCCAGTTGTGCCTTGGGATACTGTGACTACACATTATTATTGCAACAAGCAAATATGTTTTTAATAACACTTTGTTGCTATGGGCCATATTCCAGAGACTCTGGCATGATATCTAAACCAATTCATGAGAATAAATGCCCCAAAATTCTCACTAAAAGCTCTTCTCTGCCCTAGAGGTACATTTACCTTGCCATTTACCCAAAATGTCTACAGGAGTGGTTAACCTAGACCCATTACTTTTAATAAGGACACCTGTTATTTATGATATTATTACGACACACATTATTTTTTACCAAACCCTAATTACTGACAGTATTCCCACAATATGGAAAACAGCTTATGTATCTTCATTACATAAAGCTGGCCTCACAGATAACCTCAATAATTACCGACCAATTTCAAAACTCCCCTGCCTTGCAAAGATCTTAGAGCATTTGGTCAATAATCAACTCAAGTCTTTTTTTTATCTCTATATAAGATTTTAAACTAATCAGGATCACTCAAACCAGGAACACCATAACTACCACAGAATAACTATTATTGAAATACTCTCAAGCTATAAATATTGAGGCATATACAGATCACAAACTATCCTTTAAAACCCACATAAAAATCTAAATTTCTTTACAGAAATAAAGCCTGCTTTGATGTTAACAATAGGAAACAACTGATACAACGCACAAATTTATCTTTCATTGGTTATGGCAATGTTATTTACATTACTCACTTAAACCACTGGATGCTATCTAGCTCCAGAAATGGCTTTCTTTCTCTCATCACTGTTGACTTTACCAGAAGGTTGGTTGGCCATCATTGGCGGTGAGACTAGTACAGCATTGCACAATTTATAAGGCCTTGTCCTAACTATCTCTATCTCAGGAGCCGGATACGTCCTAAAGTTGGGCATCATCACACTCGCTTTCAAGACTACTTGCTGTTAAAAATTCCTGATATAAATTCTGAAATGGGTAAGACTGTCTTTCTGCACTGTGACCCCCACACCTGGAACTGTCTACAGTCAGTCTTATAAGAGCTTGAGAGCTGAAGAGCTTGATTTCACTTCATCAATTTAAAAGATTAGTATGGAATAACTTGACATACAACTGCACTTACTCAATCAATGTTGTGTAATCATTGTAAAAGAGAATTGGTTCTCAAATGACTGCGCTACAAATGGCTATGACCTTTAGTTTTAATATATACAACATGCGCGTGCACACACACACACACACGCACACGCGCACACACACACACACACACACACACACACACACACACACACACACACACACACACACACACACACACACACACACACACACACACACACACACACACACACACACACACACACACACACACACAGTACTTTGTGTGCACTCAGTTCCTAGTACAGATGGAAGCTCAAATAAAGCAGAAATGCCTAACTGATCATCTTTTTTTTGTGCACATGCAGCCTGCACGTGGCACGGCCGATTAGGAATGAATAGCTGACTCATGAAGTCAGGTCAGCGAGTGGCAACATGCTCACAGGTATACTCACTAACCAGGAGGATCCATCCAGCCCTCTCCTCGCTGACGGCCTGCCTGCTCCTCAGCTCCTCATCAGCAGTCCTAGGAGCCCCTGGAGGGTGTGGTGATCACCCAGTCCACTGGAGCAGGGAGCTGAGACCAATGCAAAACACACACCGTTACCATGATGCAGCCAAATGGACCGTGTTTCTGTGTGTGTGTGTGTGTGTGTGTGTGTGTGTGTGTGTGTGTGTGTGTGTGTGTGTGTGTGTGTGTGTGTGTGTGTGTGTGTGTGTGTGTGTGTGTGTGTGTGTTTTTTGTTGTTGAGAGCGTGTTGGTGCGTGTGTGCATGCAGGGTGGGGACGGCATTCGAGTTAAATGCATGGGTGCCTATATGGTTGTTGGCAGAGGGGAGATCGGGATGCACGCAGGATCAGGATAACGCATGTCGGACGTACCTCCCATGCCAATACAGGGCACGGGAGGTGAGTGTGTGTGTGTGTGTGTGTGTGTGTGTGTGTGTGTGTGTGTGTGTGTGTGTGTGTGTGTGTGTGTGCGTGCGTGCGTGCGTGTGCATGCACCTGTGTCATGTCCATGTGTTTGTGGTGTGCAGTACTGATCATGTGATTGTGTGCTTGTGTTTGCAGACAAGTGTACTGCTGTGCTCTGCAGTGTGTTTGCAGCCAAACGGAATTAAAGTGCTCTATTCATGTGTCCACCCGGCCAACCAGAGATACAAACACACAAACAGCTGGTGCCTCCGTCCTAATAAGAGCAGAGCTGACTTGCAGGACAGCAGATTCAGTTACAGTGCGCCAAGTCTCGTGACTTAACCTGGCGTGACCCTTTTCCTTTGATTATTATTTGATACATGCTTGTGACCGGAAGGTTGTCTGTTTGAATCCCCAAAAAACAGCTAAACACATTCCATGAGGGTGAATGTAATTCCCTGAATTACTCGCACTGGACCTACTGCTGCATTATGACTAAAAGGTTCGATGGCGGGCTGCTATGCGGCGGCCCGGTCCCTCACACCTATGTGCAACTGCAAATGCCCTTATTTCTACTAGAGTACCCATTGTATCAGCCTGTCTGTGTCACCTTTGAGGCCATATATGGGCATAAAAGGGCCCCTATCAGTTCTTGCCCCTTTAATGCCCATCTATGGGAGGCAATGGTGAATCTGCCGAGTCACCGGATGGTAACCGCAAGGTTGCCGGTTCGAACCTGGGCTCCCGCAGAGTCACTGTCGAAGTGTCCTTGAGCAAGACACTGAACCCCTAATTGCTCCTGATGTGCTGGTTGTGCCTTGCATGGTTTCCGCCGACATCAGTGTATGAATGTGTGTGTGAATGGGTCAATGTAATGCGCAGTCTATGTAAAGCGCCTTGGATAAAGGCAGCATATAAAGTAAATGCACCATTTACAATCTAATGTTGGCGCCACAGTCCTGCCACTTTCATGACATCAGTAAAATGCACGATTCGCTTTTTGATCTGCTATTTCCAGCATGCAAAGGCACGCAACAGCAACACGCAACAAAGGATATACATTTCGGCTAGTTTCAAACTGCTTGTCTAAAGACGGAACAGAGAGTGCAGCAAGAAATTAATTCTACAAAGCACTGTAAAGTGCTGCAGAGCAAGCATGACCCGCCCACAGGTACCGATGATGAATGAGAGTTTGGAGGGAAGTGAGTCCTACAGAACAGAAGGTTCCAAACACTCCGTTAAACCGTGACTCAAAGTTTCTGATGTGACATTAAACACTTCAGACCTGACTCTGTGGTAATTGCTGTTGACAGACACAAGGAAATCAGATTCCACGCAGTCATTCCAACATAGCCATGCCATGTACCACGTCTTTTTATTCACAAGTGCAAAATGATCTCTGATATATAAGTACTATATGATGATGAAGGCCTGAGGGGGTGATCACACTGGGATGCGTTGCTACAGGCTCAGATGCTTCAATAACATTTCACAGTTTGTATGTTGCTCCAGGCAAGTGTTTGTTAAATGTCTATGATGGAAATTGTAATCACTTGTATGAGTGCAAAATATTAAGTGATGTGTTCTTCAAAAAAATAGTCTTTTCTCCTTTTGATTCAATTTTGTTGTTCAATTCAAACCAACTACTGTATGTACAGTGATAGTGGCGGGGCGGTCACTTGCAATGTTGGGTCCCATGACAACATATTGCATGCACTGTTTATCTAATGTAATGAGCAATACAACATACAGTCATAGCGTATGGGGACAGAGTAATATGCCAAGTCCATGTAGAGGGGGACACCTGTCCATATGATATTTGGAAGGCATAGACCTTTAATCTTATTTATAATGTTGTGTACAGTAAATCTGTCTATCGCTGCTTTTAAATCTATATTTAACTCGTGCCTGCCTTCGGTGCCAGAGACGGATCTCCGTCTAATGTCAATGCAAAGGACAATAAAGCTGTCAAAGCAGCAGGGGAGACGGTGATTGTTAGACGAGACAAATGCTATACTGTAGGTTAGAGATGGATACTCGATGGGCACAATTGGGTGGTCATATGATATATGTAGCGTTTATTTTAACCCTTGTGGAAGCCATGTGCAATGGGGAGGAGGGAGGGGGGATATTGTATGTACTGTAGGAAACAACAGAAGCAAGCAACAAGAAAACGGTTAGAAAGTGATGAGGAGCAATTGTGGTCGAGTTTGTGTGCAATGCATGAGCATGAGGCGACTCATCTGAGAAAAGCTCATGGATATGCAGCAGTATGACATGTTCGTTAAGCCCCACCCATCTGTTCATCCAAGTAAGTTGAAACAAACACTAAAAAGGGAATTGTTTACAAAAGGTATGTGGCTCGGGCCTAGTGTGGAGTGGATGTGTGTCAGCCCTCTGGAGGGTGATTATGAGACAGGGGGTTTGATGTTCTGTTGACAGTGTGTTCAAGGCAGGGGCAGCTGGGAATGCAGACCCCAGCAGACCACACTGTCACGCTAATAAGACCAGCCTGTTGTTGCTACTCCAACACAGTGACACTGTATTCGGGGCTGAAACCTTTTCATTCGCAAACATTTCTAGCGTTAACCACACTTCAACCCACCATGGCGTCCCTACTGCCTATGAGACACCATCTAAAATAGAATAGGCATCATTTATACTCCACTGTACCAGGGGGTCATGCAGCAATAATAGTTTTCACAAGATTGCAATAAGCCTGTAGATTTTAAACTCCACCGTTGAATCAGGAGGCAATAAAATACCTTGCTTGAGAACCTAACGTTGTCATTGGGCAGAAACCTCTATATTTAAACTTTTTGTGTTTTTTTTCCTGAGTGAATGCCATACTTGCTCATACGACAGCATCCTAAGTAGCAGATCGGCAAGCTTGAAACACACCAATCTGTAATTTTTGTCATTTTAGAATTTCAATGATAAAGGTTACAGTTTTGGTTGACCAAAGGTGATTGCTGTGGCGAATCGTAAGAGTGTCTCTCTGCCAACAGTAGTCTTCTGACAGATTTAGTAGAAATGGTAAGCATGTGTACAATCAAAGCTGTTTTTTGCAATCTGTAAATCTAAATACATATAAAAGGGAATTTCCTAACCACCGGGGGCTAAATGATGGAAAGTTAGTTAACCAGATGTAACTCTTTGAGAGCGTAAAAATGAAACCAAATGGACCCTTTCGGGTCCGGGTCCCTTTGGTTTAAAAATATTCATCATGGGAATTAGCCCAAATCTACAGTACACAATTACAGAAGTTAGAAGATTAATTGCCATTTTGACCGTTTTCCCAAATCCAGCCTGGAATTGTGGACAAAAGCAAAATAAATCTTTAGTTTTGGGTCTGTGGGGCTGAAATATCATCAAATAGTGGTCCGTGGCTCAAATTCTGTTCTGAATAAACAGTGGGCCCTGGTATGAAAAAGGTTGAAAACCCCTGATCTATTAATATACGTACACTCGAATACACTGTCTGGCACACTTGAATGCACCGTTCTGTTCCCAGTGTAAGCCCACAGCAGAGCAGCGTGCAGCACAGCACAGTGCAGGCTGTGCAGCGCACGTACACAACCCACGAGGGCCTGGATCGCTTTGTTTGTTATCAGCAGGAACCTGAGGGATACAAGAGGGAGGAAATGTAACTGGTTCCCACCATAACTCAGCTCAGTGCTAATCAGTACCTCGTAGCTTGATGAATGGACGTTGTACACTACAGTGTAGCTACACGCACACACACACACAAAAACACAGGGCCCCCCTTTGTCGCGAGCCATAAACAATGACTAAGGCGGGTATATCGCTAACAATTATAACCTCGTGCCTTCAAGGACTTCTTAACATATCCCCGATGTGGTTGGAACACACGCCCCCACCCCCGCCCGCCCATCCACACCCCCCGCACTTAACTCCACTCGTGGTTTCATGAAATGACAGCCTAAAGCGCTCGCACACAAAGTAAATCAAACACATGCACACATGCAACATTAAATCTCAGCCAGTGTTTACACTGTGTGACCTCGATGGTGTTGTATGCAAATCAGGGGTGGCTGCAGGCTAGCCTGTGAGAGACGGAGAGAAACAGAATGAGTGTGTAGTAAGGGGTGCTGGGGAAAGGCTCAGGACTATCACGTATTAAGTATCTGTCAATGCTTTTGCTGTGTATTTTGTATGTTTTTTGCTATGATCATGTACTTGTTATTGTTTTGAATGCTTATTATTTGTATACTGTTTGATCCTCTGTATTTGTGAAACTTTAAAATACTTTAAAAATGAAAGGTAGGAAGAGGGACAAAAGAATGGAAAGCAGAGAGGACAGTTGGAGAGGACAGGGATGATGTGAAAGGCGAAGACAGGGGGAAAGAGAGGCAGTGAGAGTAAATAGCGAGAAAATGGTGTTTCAACTGAGCGTGTGTGTGTGTGTGTGTGTGTGTGTGTGTGTGTGTGTGTGTGTGTGTGTGTGTGTGTGTGTGATGCGGACACACTGTGGAACCCAGTCCGCTCAGTTCTGACTCGCTTCTGGTTTTATCCTACTCTGTATTGTACAATCGCTGTCATAAGAACCACCAACAGAAGCAGCATGGCAGTTACATATTACTTTTCATTTTACGATTACCACAGACTCATATCAAAAGCTTCCATGGAAGCTATAAAAAAATAACAGCAAATTTTTCCTTTGAAATCTGATTAGCTTCAAGAAGGCCTGAGGGCCCACGTTTGATTAATCTATTGTTGAAACAAAGGCTAATCTTCCACGTGTGGTTAAAGAGCTTGTGGCTTATCTTATCTTGTTCTCGCACAAGTACCTCTCAATATTCGGGACCAGACACAAACATTCAATCCTACAGCCTATATAATGCAAAATAATGTAAACTTTTTTTCTTACTAAACTGATCAAAATGTAATTTTGTCCATTGTATAACTGGGGTGGTTGTGTTTGATCTCCATGCCCTTGACACGTACGTATGTTGGTCTGAAGGTGAACATGTAATGTTTTGCTTGATCCAGCAGGCAGGCACTGTTAGCACAAAGGTAAAAATTCAGCTCTAGCAAAGGTGATGCAGGTTCAAATCCAGGGTAAAAGTAAAAGTAGCAATACCACAAGACTAAAACTGACATCCTTATGCATACTATGCATAGGAGTATGCCTATGTGAGAGAGATTATAGAAACTAGTCCTATACCCGTTGTGTATTATATGATCTGGAAATAATGTGCAGATCACATTGATTGGGAGGGAATTGTTGATGTTGGAAAGTTGGGTGGAACTTGGGTCACAAAATGAATGTCATATAGTTACTGTTAATGTTCGACTTTAGTCGTTGTGAATGTAATTGTGAGAAACCCAGAGGGTCGTTACAATGTGTATGGATGAGATGACACCTAGTTTGTAGCCTATGCTCTGTCACACAGCCTGGTAGTCGCACTTTACACAGACGCACACGCGTAAATGTGGCTTGTGAAAAATGATTTTGGAGAGGACTTGGTGCCGTGGGCTGCCGCGCATTATTATCCAGACGGTGCAGTGTTAGTAGATATAAGTAGGCGACCCGGACCGTCGCACATACACAGACGCATACGCGTAAATGTGGAGTTTGAATAATAATTTTGGAGAGGACTGGATGCCGTGGGCTGGCGCGCGTGAATATCCAGACGTTGCAGTGTAGTGGTAGTAGAAAGAAGTTGTAGGCGACCCGGACCGTAGTAGCGCGTATGTCACCGCGTCGTGGCGAGAGTATTGCCTGTGTTGGTCAGTCGCCTAGCAGGCGGAACAGCGGCAACACCGCGCCGTGGCGAGAGAACGTTGCCTGTGTGGATCAGTCGGCAGTCGCCTGGAAGGCGAAACAGCGAGAGCAGAGAACACTGTACCCAGCGCCAATGGCTGTACCCGCAAGAGGGGAGGTGATACGGCAAACTGTGACCACAATAAATGTGTCTCTGTGACACGTGATGTTTTTTTTATCTGTATCCGGTGACACGTCATGTGCGCGAAGATTCTTTTTTGACACAAATGTATTAAAATTAAAATGATGGGCATAATGTTTGGTGCTTATGAGCCGCGCATATTGGTGCTGGATGTCAGGGCTGTGTAACTCGAAGTTCAGTGATGCTGTCCGTGCGCCGTGGCGTTACGCAAATGGAGACAAATGACACAGTACAGTTGCACAGGAAGTGTACAGACAGACACGCTTGCTTGAATTATATGAGAGAGATTATAGAAATAGAACTATATAATCACGAGTGCAATGAGTGAACAATAACACAGAAAGTATGCATTGGTGCCTGGATCATCGGCTTGTTAGGAAAACTTGAGGGCGCAAGAAGTTCATTGGTTGGCTCCACAATTGTTTCCACAATTGCTCATTATTTGTTGTTACTGCAAATGCCAAGACATATTAATATTGAGTTCGAGTGTGCTTCAGTCTCAATTGCTCAGCTGTCACCACTTACAGTAAACTTAAAGCCTTACAGTAAAGCTGTCAAGTACTGTACCTGCCCATCACAGTGGAGTGCTTGTTTCAAGCGTCTTTATGAACCTAATGCGTCCATGTTCAGGTGAGGACACCCGGGCAGGGAGGATGATAAATTATCACTGAATGTACTCTGGAGCAGGGAGGGTTGGACATCCTCCCGGTGGGTGCTCCTTAATGGCGCAGATGAGCCAGTAGGATAACACACAGCAGTGATAACAGACAACATAATGTGTGAGGGAAGGAACTGAGCGGCATAAGCATTAGGGAGTTCAACAAACCATGTGCAACTAAGATTCAGCACCAAAATGTGGAATGCCCTACCAACAGGCATTAAGGCTTGCAAATTCCTTGACTCCTTCAAAGCCACTCAAAGGGCATCTACGGGCCACTCAAAGGGCATCTACGGGGAACCCTCTTCTACAAAGAGGGTTCCCCCCTCTTTGTAGAATTTCCCCTGCATCTAGCGCTACCTCCGCTGATAGATTCTACTGCGTAGGTCTCGTTCAGCGTGTCTTTTCCCTTGACGGGGGTGTGGTGGGGAGTGTCCCTGGTTGGACGTAGCATGTGGAAGGAAGTCACCAGGGGAAGTTAGTCTAGAGCAGGGGTTTTCAACAGGTGGTCCGGGGACCACCAGTGGTCCTTGAGAAGGTTCCAGGGGGGTCCCCAGGCTAAATGATGGAAAGTTGGTTAACCAGATGTAACTCTTGAGAATGTAAAAATGAAACCAAATGGACCCTTGCGGGTTTTTACACTCTCAAGAGTTAAAATATTCAAAATCTGAATCCGCACCACTTAAGAAGGTTACACTGTTTTGTTGGCAAAATACAGCCTGGAATTGTGGACAAAACCAAAAGAATTCTTTAATTTTAGGTCTTTGGTGTGAAAATGTAATCAAATGGTGGTCCGTGGCTCAAATGCTGAATAAATGGTGGTCCCTGGAGTCAAAAAGGTTGAAAACCCCTGGTCTAGAGAGCAGGATCACTGCATGGTTTTGTGAGGGTAAGAACTACTGTACCACAGGGCACACTAGGAGAACATGCAACCTCCACACAGAAAGGCCCTTTCACCAACCCATGCCTATAGGGGTATGGGCACTGATGACTGATGAATTGAACAGTGTGGCACCTATTGTAAACAAGTAGAAATACTTCATGGTGTCATCCATCCATAGTTATCAGTCTTGTGTGGAGATGTGGTTGAAATGTACCATAGATCTCCAAGTTGGAAATACAAATTTCAAATCAATCAATCAATCAATGACGACTAAACTTGGGAGAAAAGGGGGTTCTGAAAAACGTAAAAGAAAAACAATGACTGACACCATATGATTAATGGTTGGTAGTGGTTCAAATGTTCAACTGAATGAGTACATGAATGCACATGATTTACTATACATCAATAGAAATCATAACAGCCTGAAGGGGTTATCGGGTTGTTGGGTTTGGGTGGAGACATTTAATGTGGTTCAGTCTAATCGGTGCAGGTGATCTCTAAAAATGAATTATTACTGTGTTATCTGACATAAGCACAAACCCTGGGGTTTTGGGGTTGCTGGGTGGCGACACACTGGGCTGTGTGTGTGTGTGTGTGTGTGTGTGTGTGTGTGTGTGTGTGTGTGTGTGTGTGTGTGTGTGTGTGTGTGTGTGTGTGTAGTGGCTGTCTGGCTTGGTGGGACAGAGGGAGGCGCTCTAAAAGGGTGTTTATTGTATTAGTAGTCTGATAGTAATGTCTGTTCTTTGCTGTGGTCTCTCCTCACCTGCAGTTTGGTGCCAGAGAGCATTGATAATGAGAGGGATGGGAGGGTGTGTGTTGGCGTGCTAATGACAGTAAGGTGTGTGTGTGTGTGTGTGTGTGTGTGTGTGTGTGTGTGTGTGTGTGTGTGTGTGTGCATGTGTTCCAAAGTGTGTGGGTGCTGTGGTGCGTACATGTGCTTGGACTGTTGTCTGGGTCGTGTGTGTGTGTGTGTGTGTGTGTGTGTGTGTGTGTGTGTGTGTGTGTGTGTGTGTGTGTGTGTGTGTGTGGTGTGTGTGTCTGTCTGTCTGTCTGCAAACTCTGCAGTATGTTTGTATGTGTATTTATGAACAAAAGTACAGTATTTCTGTAGATGTACACGTGTGTGGTCACATCTTTGTGTCTCGACTGTCAAGCATGTGCTGTTATGAGTTTATTTGACTGTGTTTGTCCCTGTATGTGTGTATATTGTACACACATACAAATTCCTTTCCTCTATTATCTACAACCTTATACTTGATTCCTCACACACACACACACACACACACACACACACACACACACACACACACACACACACACACACACACACACACACACACACACACACACACACACACACACACACACATACTGGTACGGGTGGTTTATGAGGACATTCCACATCATACCAGTTTTTTCATGGATTATGGGGACCCACCTTTCCCATTGTCTTAGAGATATGCCGCAAAGACTAAAAAATTACCCTCAAAAACAGGAATATTTCTGTCTATTTGAACTTCAACAATTGTCAAAGGAGGTCAAGATTTTCACATACAAATGAAGTCAGACTTTTTGAGGATTATGAGGACAGGGCGGGGCAAGGTGGGACTTAGCAGAATAAGGCGTTTCCTAGCACAAAGGTGGTTTATGAAGACCTCCCTTACTTATTGGGACATTATCCATACACACACACACAATCATGGCAAAACCCTTGGTTATGAGGACCATACTGCTTTAACTGGACATTACCCATACACAAACACAGACACACACACAATCATGGCAAACCCCTTGGTTATGAGGACCATACTGCTTTAACTGGACGTTACCCATTCATCCATACTATAACTAAGGACATGAATGAATGAATGTCTGTCTCTCTGTCTGTCTGTCTGTCTGAAGCCACCAGAACTTCTCACAGACTGCACCAATCAGTCTGAATTTTCACAGTCATTGAGCATAATATGTGTTATAGACAGACAAAACCCCTTTTTCAAATTGTTAATGAATCATTAATTTAATAGTGCATTAATTTTTCCCCCATCGACTTAATATGGGACACTCCGACCGCCCCCTACCGTCACACACATCACAGGTCACCGTTCTCGGTGTTACCCCACTCTCATATTCCCACTGCTACACCAGCAATGCAGCTGATAATGGGCTATACAATTCAATTCCTATACACGCGGTATTGGTGTTGGGGAGGAGGAGGCGGCACGCCACCCCCCCCGCCCAGGGCTCTACAGTCGACTGGGTATCTCATTTGCGATACATTTATAATGCTACCGTACAGCGGTGGTGTTCGCTAAAAACAAGCCGATCTTCAAGCTAACAACAGCCGACTTGCATGGAATCGAGAGACCAAGTGCGCAAGGACAGTTGCATGCCGTTACTCACGCTCTGTCCAAAAAAAGCTGAATGACTTTCGACACCAACATGGAATATAAGCGCATGGACACGAGTGAGCCCTGGGTGCCTCGCATTGCCAAAAAGATAACCTCTGTGAGGTTGCCCAATTGGCAGGAGGCTCCAAAAACAGTCGAAGATGTCTTTTAAGGGGTTTTATTAAATCCCAGTAGTGCATATATACATTGAACAAAAAAAAAAAACAGCAAAATAATATTGGCCAAAAAACGAAAGAAAGAACAGAGGAAAAACTAAGGCGAACTGAGGACTGACAAAAAAAATGCACTAGGCTATGGCCACTGTACAGGCCCTAGACACTCTCACACGTGTGTGTGCGCGCAGCACGGCTGGTAGACAGAATTGAAGAGCCTTCACAGCAGTCTCATTTTTATAGGGGTGGATCCCACCACTGAGAGGGTTCTCAATTAAGTCAATGCAGCAGATCTACAAGCTCACTGGACTCAAAATACAGGCAATATAAATCCATGGCAATAGATATTAGTTGTTAGACTAACATCCCTATGATTCACATCACTATATTGTATAGTAATCCGATATCAATCATTTCAGTCTGTAAACCACCCCTCTCTTCCCCACAGCACTTGGCACCTTCCACACTCTATTTCAGCCAATGGCTGCCTTTGCTCTGGTTTGGCAGTGGAGCTGAGCAGAGGAGGGCCAGTGCTGAGGTGGAGACAAAGGATGAATGAAATGTTTGATGATGAATGAAATGTTTTCTCTGAAATGACTGTATTATTTCAAGTTAATTCATTATAATGAACCAATGCATTGCCAGTTAAATTATTAATAATATTGAATACTCATTAAGAATAATAATGAACTAAATGAAATGAATTATTGCAACCATGCACAAACAATGTCTCTTAGCCCTCCGCCCCACACCCCACAGTCACTTGCAGTAGCACCCAACCCGGCCGGTGATGGTATAATGATTGGCTGCCTCTGTGTGTTTGTGTGTGTGTGCTTCTTTAGATAGTTTTTGGGCACGGGCTGCCCCGTGACAGCCTCGTCTCGCAACGGGTCGGATGCGTGACCACTGTTCAACAACAGCAGGGACGTGCAACTTTTCCTATGCGTGTGTGTGCGCCCACAAACGTCTCCCTCCGAGTCTGCACTGGGTTAAAACAGTGGGTTTCACCAGTGGTCCCCAGGTTAAATGATGGACATGGTGAACCAGATGTAGCTTTTTGGGAGCTTAAAATATCTGAATTAGCCCAAGTCTACACAACTACAGAATGAAGAAGATTAATGGCCAGCTTCATCTGTGTGATTTACCATTTCCCATGTACAAATATGTGAAGTAAACATCAGAGATGCTCGCTACAAGCTGCAACTAGGACCTATGCTAACTGATGCAGATCTCCTGAGGCACGACTCCCTGATCCCACAGTTGGAACATTGTCAGCAGGTGTCTCAGGGTCGCTGGTGTTTCGCCCCTTAACCTGAACACCTCTCCTGAGTGGGGCAGCAGACTGACCAGCCTTCACCAGCAGAAGGGTTCCACCTGTGGGCTCTTTCCATCTACGGCTGGGGGGGGGGGGGGGGGGCAAATTTGCAAGGCAGGGGCGTCACTCCCTGAGCCAGGTCTATCTGAACGAGGCCGCATACCCTGACACCTCTCCTGAGCGGGGCGGCAACGGCTGACTAGCCGTCACCGGCGGAAGGGTTCCAAACGTGGGCTCTTTTCATCCACAGCCATCTTGAGCGGGACTCGGCTGCTGCGGTAATGTCCCTGATGGCACTCTTCAGCTGACTAGGTTCCTTCCCGACCTTCCGCAGGAAGCAGTTCACCGACTTTGCCGGGAACCCGCGGCAGCAGACTTCAATGGGGTAGCAGGTTGCTTGCCACCCCTTTAACACAGCTTCATCGATCAAGTCCTGGTATTTGTCTCTTTTCAGTTGGTCTGATACAGCCAGCCTCTTCTCCCAGGGTACCGTGAGTTCAGCGACGATGATGGTTTTTGTGCTCCTCGACAGCAATACCAGATCTGGTCGAAGGGAAGTCACTGCCATGTCTTGCGGGAAAACAAGTTTCCTCTTCAGGTCCACGTTCAACTCCCAATCTGAAGCGACTTGCAAGGTACTGGGTCGGGTCTTGGTTGCTGTTCCGGTCTTTCCATGAACCTTAGATCCTTCCCTGATGAAGGCTTCATATCCATGTGAAAGTTGTGGCACAAAACGCCTATTTAGTCAAATATCTCCACTTTTCACGAGACACACACACAGACATCTCTCCCTTCGGGCGAAGGGGATCATAATACCAGCTGCACCTGATCACTGCAAACGTCATCAGGCTAAGACAAAAAGTTCGGGAACACAATTGCCTGGTGCATTGCGATAGGGGCTGGGTAATTAATCACACCACCTGCCAATTGTGTTCCCAAAATCTTTGTGTTAGCCTGATGACGTTTGCAGCGATCAGAGGAAGTTGTCAAAATGCGTTCAGCTGGTATTATGAGCCCCTTTGCCCGAGTCTGTGTGTGTCTCGTGAAAAGTGGAGATATTTGACTAAATAGGCGTTTTGAGCCACAACTTTCACATGGATATGAAACTAGAGGACTATATCGCACTCCACGTCTTTGGAATTATTTAATGGGTAAGTAAACAGGGAATAATGAGTATGAAAAGAGCACCAACATTTAAATGTTACCACAAGTCATGGCTCGTGAAGTATGGCTTTATTCTTGAAAAAGAATAATAGCCATGTAGGGCTAATTCAACGGGTAAGGTCCTAGTATACACAAACGCAGACACACACACAATCATGGCACACCCCTTGGTTATGAGGACCATACTGCTTTAACTGGACGTTACCCATACACACAAACACAGACACAGACACACACACACACACACACACAATCATGACAAAACCCTGGGCTATGAGGACTACCAGGTTTAAACTGGACATTGACCATAGCAGGAGTGCAAAATGCCAACAGACTGGCCAGTTGTGTGAAGAACCCCCCCCTCCACACACACACACACAGAGTATCATGACAAAACCCTGGGCTATGAGGACTACCAGGTTTAACTGGACATTGACCATAGCAGGAGAGTGAAGAACGTCCCCACCTCCATACACACACACACTATCATGACAAAACCCTGGGCTATGAGGACTATAGGACAGGTTTAACTGGACCTGACCCAATCAAATGATGCCACAGAACTTATTTCTCAGTCACCGGGTCTCTTGTAATAACCCTGAATTATTGATACTGCAACCAGTTATTTAAATTCCTGTGTTGATATTGTCATTAGAAAAACTGAATTTACCCAAATGACAAAGCATACTCTGCTGTCGGGTCAAAAACTCCAAAATGTTAATTTTCAAATGGAACACAACCACCCTGAAGAATAAACATTGTATTGTACTCTTACATCGATTGAGTTAGGCATATAGAAATTTGATTTATTGAAGAGTATACAACCTTGTTCATAACCTTTGTACTGATACATTGTTGTACTGGTTCCTTGTTTGTTTCTTGTTGTTCTGTTCTTGCTTTGGCAATGTAAACGTATGTTTTCTCATGCCAATAAAGCCAATTGAATTGAATTGAATTGTCTATTCGCTCACATGGCAGTGAATGCTGGACCCTGAAGCCAAACCAGCTGAAGTCTCCAGACGGGCTATTTAAAAAAAAAAAAAAAAACATTGTGTACAGTACCAAACTTCAAAAGGCGTGTACGTGATACCACAAGAATTGGTGTAAGTGAATATGAAGGGTCAGGGCAGAGAGCGACAGCACTGTTTGTCCAGAGCACACAATACTTTGTATCAGTCCATAATGCATAAATAGCAGCATGAACTGCTGAGTCAGTAGGCTGCAAAGAGTCAGAAAGAGGGAGCAAGATAAGTGTTTCCTCCAATTTTATATTCAAGAAGATGGGCCTTCATAGAAAAAAGAAAAAAAAAGAAGATTGTTTTGAAGTGTTGAAATATGCTGAAAAGCCATGATTGAGTCATGTGTCAAAAATGCCCTGAGGAGAAAATTCAACATAAAATAGTGCTGTACTATTGGCAAAAAAAAATAAATGTACTAAATGAAAAATGAAACAAGGACAATTGCTGACGCGGGTTTAGCACCCAGTGGCACGCAAAATGCAGGAGAGACCTCAGCTTTTTGCCAGAGTGTGAGTGTGTAAAGTGCTGGCCTTTGACCATAGCGTTACAGTGAATACTATTATGGCAGGGAAAATGACCAGGGGGTACACTAGACAAGATATGTTGTGGTGGGGTATATAAGTCAGCTCCTATTAAAGTGTCTCTCAAGTTTTTGGCCCACTTGTGGGCAAAGATAGGAGAGTTTCTAAAAACTGAACCAATGCTGGGTCAGAAGACAAGATGTGCCAGTGATTTTGAATGACCTTATGAATGTCGCTAGAAGCAGAAGAAAAGGTAGTAGCACAGAGTATTCTGTTGGACCCTTTAGAAGGTCTTGGGAGATAGTAGGTCTTCCCTTTTAACCTCTTTTGACCTCTAGCTCTCTCTAGAGCCTGATTTAAAACAGTGTGACTATAGCCTTTAGAGGCAAACCTAGAACACAGTGCAGCAGCCTGCTCTTCAAAAGTGACATCAGATTTTTCTCACTCTGACAAACTGACTATAGGGTAAACTTTTCTGTTGGATGTCCATGTGGATGGTAACTGGAGTAGTGTAGAAGACTATTACGATCAGTTTCGTTTCTGTGAACAATGGCATCAACTACATTTGTTTTATGGACCTGTACGTCTAGGAAGGAGACAGTGTTGGCTGTGTTCCATGGTGAACTAAGTAAGCCCTAAGTAAGACTTAAAGTCAAAAAGTTTCTATAACGAGCCTCTGAAGACTAAATGACTAAATGTCATCTACAGTATATACCAAGACTTAATTGAAGCAGAAAACGGGTTATTATTATATATGAAATCTTCCTCAAATTTCCCCATAAAGAAGTTTGCAAAATTGGAGAACAGGGGCTACCCATGCTGACCCCCTGACACTGAAGATAGTATGAATTCTCAAATTTTTTGTTTAAATCCAAATTTGTGTGTTCAACCAGGAAACCAGTCAGGGGAATCTTGCTTTCTCTTTGGTCCAAATAATAGGTCCAAATAATAGGCTAAGACACTGAGGCCCTCTTGATTGGGAACATTAGTGTACAATGAGGCTATATCAAGGCTACATAGATAGTCATTCTCCTGAATGTTACCAATAGATTCAATTTCGTAAAAAAATCAGTAGTGTCTTTTTAAAAAAAAGAGGGGAGCTGGTTGACCAAAACCTTTGATATGTCTGTCAATATACTGTGATAAGGGCTCTGTTAGAGATTGGTTACCCGCTACAATGGGGCAAGCTGGAACAAGTTCAACCAGAGACTTGTGGATTTTGGGCAGACAGTGGAATAAGGGACGGACAGGATGTTTTTGAAAAAGAAAACTAAATTCATCTTTAGAGATCAGAAATTCACTCAAAGCATTGGTAAAAAATGATTCAATTTCTTGAGAGAATTTCGTGGTGGGGTCACCATTTAAAGGGGTATAGAACTCAGTGTTACTAAGTTCTCTTTCCTATGAGTCTTTCCTCTTTCCTATGAGTCTTTGTTTTTAATAACCATGAACTGAACTTTAGAGTGCTGGCATATTTTTCCATTTTTTACGCGAAACAAAGGCACCTATGGTTGAGCTAAAGTGTTTACAATTCATAATCTAAGCACTTAGCAGACGTTTTTAATCCAAAGCGATTTGCAATCATCATCATGATACTTCAATTCAATCACATACAAGTATCTAATCAAGGAAAAAACGGGCGGACAGTAAGCAGGTAATACAACATCATTATACAACAAATGCATATAAATATTGGTCTAATCTAAGGGCTAAAGTGGAGCGAGAGTGTTGAGTCTTTAGATCACACCATCATTTAGGGAGTGAGTCTGTAATTCTGTTTTATTTTTTTATTTTAAAGATTTATTTGTGTGTGGGGGGCTTATTTGATAGGACAGTAGACTGACAGTATAGGGGGTGAGAGATGGGGAGATCAGATCACACAGGCGACACCGTCCAGGCATCATAGTCCAGGCACATTTCTCCATTCCGACATCCCCCCATTCCAACACCTAAACCTAACAGTACTCCCATTCTGACAATTAAGAATTGAATGTCGGAGTGGCAGGATGTCGGAATGGAGAGCGGTTCCCTCATAGCCTATGTGGAGTGCAATCGGACCATTAACCCAGCAGGAACCCCCCGATTCAAATATTTTTGCTGAGTGCCAAGCTGGAAGATATTGGGTCTCTCTTTTCTCACACTCACACACACTATCATGACAAAACCATGGGCTATGAGGACTACCAGGTTTAAGTGGACATTGACCATAGCAGGAGCACAAAATACCAACAACCTGGTCAGTTGTGTGAAGAACCTCCCCACACACACACACACAGTATCATGACAAAACCGTGGGCTATGAGGACTACCAGGTTTAACTGGACATTCACCATAGCAGGAGCACAAAAACCTCCACACACACACACGATCATGACAAAACCGTGGGCTATGAGGACTACCATGTTTAAATGGACCTGACCCAATCAAATGCTCCCACAGGACTTATTTCTTAGACACCAGGTCTATTGTAATAACCCTGAATTATTGATACTGTAACCAGTTATTTCAATTCCTGTGTTGATGTCATTAGAAAAACAGAATTTACCCCAATGACAAAGCATACTCTGCTGTTGGGTCAAAAACTCCATTAATTTTTCAGGAAAAGGTCTGTCCAATAGCTGGCAGTGCAGTACAGCTACTCAGATGATGTACTGCACTGCCATCTATTGGACAGACCACAGGTGTAATGACACCACTAAGGATGACAGACATCTGAACATCACATTTTGACATTAAGGGTGAGATGCAAAACCTTTTGCGTCAATGGAAGCAATTATAAATAGATGGGCATCTCCTAAACCGTGTTGGGAATATTACTTTACCTTGTTAATATATTACTTATTATTACCTTCATTTTAAAGCAATTATATTACAATATTACTGTCTGAGCTAGTGTAATATATTACTATTACTTAAAAAACTTTTACAAAATAAATTAGATGTTTAGTATCACTATTAATCAAATACTGCGTAGGTCAGTGGCATACCTACAATAAAGCAAGCACACTTGGTTATCTGGCCAAATCCATATGAAATCAACTTGAAAAAACATAACTCCTGAAAATAGTCCTGGCGTAGACCTACCTCATCCTACTCAGCTATGGAGCTAAATGTAGACCTACCTCATCCTACTCGGCTATGGACAGTTAACACAGGAGTTAAGTGTATTCCTTGAATTCATGGAAGCCAGTAAATAATTTGATGACAAATTATAGAAAATAATAGTTGTCAAGATGATTTCACAAGAACTCTTGCAACGAGGCAGAAAGAAAAGTATACCATAATATATTAGAATTTTTTGTATATATATATATATATATATATATATATATATATATATATATATATATATATATATATATATATATATATATATACACACACACACACACACACCGTAAAATACCAAATAGTAGCCCGGGCTGTTATTATGCAAAATCCATTTGGACCCCGGGCGCTTATTAGGTACTGGGCTGTTATTTGCAGTAGGCTGTTATTTATTTTTGCACCGTCCTGCACAGGGCCATTATTTCATTACAGTTTCTGTTGAACATGTTTTTAGTGCAAAATTAAAAGGTATAATAAACATATGTATAGCAGGCAAAGTTATTGACTTTTTGATTTAATATTTAGAATAGGAGACCTTATAGGCAGCATTGCTTAATAGATCTGACCCAGATTCAGACTGGCATGATTGACTGTAATTACTTAATTGGTTGCACACTGCACAGCTGTGTAACTTTTTACATTTTAGAATATTGTAATATATAGCCTCAGTATATTCTTTCAATTGAGGTTTGGCCTTACAGAATACATGGTGCCCAGTTTTTCAATCAAATCAATCAAATGAACCGCTGGGAAAGCACCTATACTAATTAAGACAAGAGTAGGGCCAAAGCACGTGTGCTCGCTCTAAACTGCGTAGCCTACAGGACGATTCTCTCTTCATATTGTTTGATGAAGTCATATAAAACGTGACCTATAGCTATACCCATTGAAAATATAAAATATATAAAATGTACACTGTATTTACGAGTAGGAATTACAGCAATCGCTTGAAAAACGAGTGAGGAAGGGACATTTGAAATCTCAACTCATCTCATCTCAACAGCGCATCGCGGAGTCGAAGCGCTGCGCTGACGCTTGGATTTAGTATGGTGAGTGCGTGTGCGCAAACGTAGATCGGTGCACGAAATGACAGTAGACCTAAACGTTTGACAGAATACGCAGTCTGAGTTTTAAAAATCGTTGTATTGTGGCTGTGTATGGCAGAATTAAACATGTATTTTGGGGAGGTGGAGAACTGCTGTCGCATTGTGACATGCGATATGCTGACGGCATGGTGCGCGTCAGGCAGAAATGAGGAGGTCTGCAAACGCCATACACTATAATAGTATTTAATATGTTTGCAAATAACAGCTCATGGGCGCTTATTTGGACGTGGGCGGTTATTTGGACGAGGCGGTTATTAAGCAAAATGGTGTGGGGACATGGGCGGTTATTTGGTAGTGGGCGGGTGTTTGAGTAAGGGCTGTTATTTGGTATTTTACGGTATATATATATATATATATATATATATATATATATATATATATATATATATATATATATATATATATATATACTGTATATATATATATACTGTGTGTGTATATATATATATATAATCTGTCTAGCGAGCTCTGTTTAGAACTGAACATGAAGTTTGTCTCTTGAATTTTTAAACTTTTTCACAATTGTTTTCAAAGTCAGTTGAGGCCTTGTATTTAAAAATAAAATACAAAATAAAGCAGCAAGCAATTTGTAGTGTACATAACTGTGCGCAGGATGCAGCGTGTGGACTGGATCTACAATCTAGTGCACATCTCTGTTACAGTACCTGTCGATAGCTTGTAAATCTGTCCTATTTTGCATGCAACAACAAGCTCATTTTAAACAAGTAACTTGGCGTTACTTGCAAAGTAATGCGTTACTTATTACCCATTTTTGCAGAGTAATCCCTTTACTTTACTTTGGAGCAAAAGAAAGAATATTACAGTAATATGTAATCTAAAATTCGTTACTGCCCAACACTGGATATAATACATATTACACCCCCCAAACACATGCACTACTGCCTTCAATACAGCAATGACGATTGAGATGCTGGCCTCTTGAAGACATTTCTTACCATTGGAGGCGGTGACCTCTTCAGCGATCTGGATGAGTATGAAAAGAGCGCCAACATTTAAATGTTACCACAAGTCATGGCTCGTGAAGTATGGCATTATTCTTGAAAAAGAATAATAGCCATGTAGGGCTAATTCAACGGGTAAGGTCCTAGTATACACAAACGCAGACACACACAATCATGGAGCACCCCTTGGTTATGAGGACCATACTGCTTTAACTGGACGTTACCCATACACACAAACACAGACACACACACAATCATGACAAAACCCTGGGCTATGAGGACGACCAGGTTTAACTGGACATTGACTGATTGACATCTGCTTCAGCCAACCAAATCGTGTCATTTTGTGTAAGATTTGTGTATGATGTGTCAATCAAACATACACACACACACACACACGGCCACACACAAAAAGTCAGGTACAGGTAATTATGAGGACATTTTCTAAAAAAGCGGGAGGAGTATCCTGGCGGCCTCCTGAGCACTGCTACAGTGCTCGAATTATGGGGACTCTGGACATGTCCTCATAATTACGGTATGTCCTCATAATGCTGGTATGGTTTCATACAAAATGTCCTCATAAACCACCCATGCCCACGCACACACACACACACACACACACACACACACACACACACACACACAACACACACACACACACACACACACACACACACACACACACACACACACACACACACACACACACACACACACCTCCCCAGGTTTGTGCTAGTGCAAATTACTGAGTGACATAAGCGCATAAACACGTTTTTTTCAGTAGCTCATCCCCACACACCCCCTGTCCACTCACAGGCGCACAAAACACTATATTGACAAATACATATATGGATGCGCATAATAACACACAACATAATACATTCAACACACACACACACTCTTAGCTGCACCACGCCCTTCAGCAGCCGCATGCCACTTCTGTCCAACTTAACTCGATTTAAAAGTGTCAGCAAGTTTGAACAAACAATGATTTAGTGGAAGAGTCAAGTGGTTTTCAAACACGGCCGCTTAGCAATTCATCAGAAGAGACTGTGAAGTGATGATTAGCAGTCAAGTCACCACACACACACACACACACACACACACACACACACACACACACACCTATATTTATGAGGACATCAACATTATAAATGGCAATTTCATAATTGCCGTTTTTTACAATTGTATGATGTGTTTTCCTCAACATGGACACAAGCTAAAGCCGTAAAATAAACTATTCTCTACCTCTAAGTGCCTAATGCCAACCTGAATCTACTTGTGCACATTTGGCCCTCGTAAGTATAGTAACAAAAGCACACACACACACACACACACACACACACACACACACACACACACACACACACACACACACACACACACACACACACACACACACACACACACACACACACACACACACACACACACACACACACACACACACACACACGCACGCACGCACGCACGCACATCTCTCTCTCCCCCATCCACTGAAGGAAGAGAGCCCATTCATTTTCTCCAATGAACCCATAGTTAACATGTGAGAACAAGAGAGCAGGGAGAACATTACAGAACAGCTAAAAGAGAGCCAGAGCATGAGAATATGAACATTACAAAGGTGGGAACGCAAAGCCACAGAACCCCCCTGACAACCGCACTTCCTCTCCACATTTCTACAACAATCTTCTTCCGGTGGGAACCGTTGGCTGGGTCCAAATGATACAGAACTGCAGACAATGGGGGCAATACCAAGTCCCACACTGCAGGAAAAATAGAACACCAACTATTCTTTTTTTTCTCTTCTTCTTTTTGAAAACTACTTTAAAGCTATTTCCGTTTTTATTTTAGTACAGTGGAGAGACATGCAGAGGGTGGAAGAAAGGGCAGAAATACAGTCTGCAAAAGTGACGAGATGGATATCAACCCATTACAGTTTTCTTCTGTTCTGATGATAGCACTTATAGGAAGTGTGCCCCTACATTCAGTCTGTCTGTCTCCTTCATTTTCAAACGTATATTTTTTTCAGTTTTCCATGTTAAGAAAAACAATTGGTGATGTACTGGATTCAAGAAAATGTAAACCAATAAAATAGTACAATACAATACAATTACAATGTTTGTAATGTTTGTACACTGTATGTATTGTTCTATGTTGAGGGCCCTCTCTAAAATGAGATGAGGCATCTCAAGGGGTTTATCTTTTCAATAATACAGTATATACTGTGTATATAATACAGCATATACTATATATTAACACATAACACCTTGGCTCCTGGATCTTGTGGATCTTTTGTGGTAAATAACTTATCCATTGTAACAATGCGTCTTGTCAACAACATTTGCACCGTTGGAAAGCCTGTTTATTTCCCTTTTAAATGTTTCCCCATTATAATAAGTATAAAAGCATACAAGGCTTAGGTGGCTAAAATGTGTCAGTGAAGAATGAAAGGTCAAGGCTTCCTCTTCTTCACTGGAACATCTACTTTAACAGGAGCCCTCACAGGAAGTTGTCAGTTACTGTACAACAAGGAGTAGGGGTGTGTTGCTGTAGCCTCCACTATCAAAGCCACAGAGATATAGAGAAAAGAAATAAAGAATTAAACGGCTCCCTTGTGGAGGCTGTCTTGTTGAGTCACACACACGCACGCACGCACACACAGATTACTAGCCCTGGGGCTATGTGTAAAAGATGCTTATTCTGTGCCAAAGTATTTAACCCGTCAGTGAAATGCTGTCGGGCCCGATGCACTGGCCCTGCCGTTTGCCCTGACAAGCTCAGCTAGTCATTGCGGCCGCGGCGTGTTAAGGCAAAGGGCAGAGGCTTATTTCACTGACAGTAATGTGTGAGTTTGGAACAAAGGCAGCACGCCTTACTGTATTGAAGTCCACGTCTGTCATATTGAGCTCCTCGAATGTCACGAAGGGATCAGTGATGGAGGGAGAAAGTACTTTTGGTGTGAAGCCAGGTTGAATTCCATTGAAAGCGTAGGGGTTTGTGTTGATAGTGTAAAGCCCATTTAGGAAGATAATCATCAGATTAATAAAGAAAATTGAGAAAGAAAAACAAATATATACCGCCCACGCATCGGATCAGCTTTGTAGGGTTTGTTCCAGCCATTTGACCTGTCTCAAGGGAGGGAAAGAGCATGATATAAGTCTGAGGAAGAGGTGACCGGAGATGTCATCTAGTTGAGAGGTGAGGGGTTTTAGCAGTCAACACTATACATAGGGAAATACAGCAACATCTAATGTGTACATATTAGGGAGAGCTACTGGGGATCACTGCTGTCTTGTTCCCTATCCAAACGTGGACTAATAGGCTCCTGTTTTCACAAATCAAGATGATCAAAGACCAAACTCTCCTAGGACAATTACAGCACAGAAGTTACTGCTGTCAGATCTGTCATTGGAGGTTTGCTGAGGTGGATCAGTGTGTGTGATGATACGGGCAGCCAGAGCAATTGCCTCATCTATGCAGATCCAAACATTGGCCTACTAAGCCACTGTGTCTTACACCGAGTTGTCTTTCACTGGCAGTTGATGAAAGCTAAGGGAAGGAAGTCCTCTTGATTCAAAGCCATTGGTGAATTCCATTGGAAGAACCAAGGTTTATGATGATAGTCACCCGATTTGACAGGATAAACATGAGATTAATAAAGATAACAGAGAGAGAAGTATATACCGGTACGCCGATGTCTCCCACCCACCTGATCGTTAAGTGTACAGTATGTGTTTTGGTTGTTGACGTTTGGGTTTGGGTCTATGACCAGTGTCAACTTAAGGCAAACATGTGGTGCAAGTCACTGGAAGTGTGGCCCGTCAGTTAATCACCTCAGTGCTGCAGGCTTGATTCTTGTAACAGCCAAAATTATGTCAATCATGGACAATCTGTCCGTGGCCAAGCCCTCTGAGTACACAAAGAAACAACAATGCATCGTGCCATACAATGTATACTTGTACAATTTGGAGAGCCACTGAAAATGGCTCCAGTTCAACAAATCAAAACTTTGTTAATAAAGCTGCATGCTCTTTCACAATCCGCGTGGTCTTGTTTCTCTTCGGTTTAACCACATGAAGGTGTAGCTGGTGTTATACTAGGCTAATAATCAGATAAAATAGCCGATTTACAATCTCAGAAAATGTCACATGCAGTGTGAGGTTGTAGACTGGATATTTTCTATAGAATCATAGAACCAAGTACAAAATATCTAAGTGACAGGTTCAAGACTAGAATAAATGTTGAAGTGAAGCTGAGGATGGCACTGGTTTGTGTTGGCACTCTCTGTGTTTGGAGAGATTCATTAATAAACAAATTAAAAGCGTTTACAGGGAAACGCTATCAGTGCAGCTTGCTCTGACTGTTGGGTTTCACCCTTCTCATGTTGACAGTAATTTGTAACACCTTTTAGGTCTGTCTCTCTACACTGACTTTGCTTGTCAGAGGATCAATGATCAGGAAAGAAAAACACACGCACGCATGCATGCACGGCTGCACGCACACGCGCATGTACTTCCTCCTCTACATGAACTCATAGCCGGAAAGAATTTCGGTAACACTTTACTAGAAGGTCACCTTTATAATGCATTATAAGTTCATTTATTATGCATTATAATACATTTATAATGCATTATAAGACTTGTTATAAATGTCCATAACCATATATAACTCCTCATAACTACACTTATAACGTATTATAACTGTTAATCATAATGCATTATTATGGTCAAAGGAACAGCACATTATAACTAGTATCACTAAGTCAGTTACATATAGAAATAATGTACTGCGTCACAATGCATTATTACCATGCGTTTAGTGCAGTAAACAATGTCTTATAAACATCAATAACATGCTATAGGATGGCTTTGGGACCTTTAAGTAAAGTGGGCAGATATTCATGCATCATTAATAGTCATAATATAAACTACAGACATGAACATGAATATCTGCCCACTTTACTTAAAGGTCCCGAAGCCATCCTGTAGCATGTTATTGTCGTGTATATGGCATTATTTAATTTAATAAACACATAGTTATAATGGATTGTGATGCAGTACACCATTTCTGTATGTGCCTTTATAAATGACTAAGTGATAGTAGTTACAATGTGCTGTTCCTTTGACCATAATAATGCATTATGAATAACAGTAATAAAACGTTATAAGTAAACTACTAACACCAAAATAAATTAAGTTGTCCAAACATCACACAACTGCAAACAGTTGTACGCAAACATCATCTCTGGAGTCATGTGACACAAATAGGGTTCTTCCAAAGTTCAACATCAATTTAAAATAAAATATGCCTCCAGCGCATAACATCATCTTGGTATGTGTTCTTTTGTCATTGATGGAAAAATTGGAAACGCTATTTCATCCCTGTATATGTCCTGACATACACTGGAGTGACAAATAAAAAACCTTGAACTTGAACCTTGGATCTTTTGTCATTGATGTTTCAATAGGTACATCTGGAGGATAAAGGTTTGCCAAGTCAATCATCAGATTAGGAAGGGGACAGTAAATCTACAGAAAATTCACAAAATACATACACAAGACTGCTTCATGCCTTAGCAGTTCACAGCGCATTTCCAGTGGTTTGAGAAGACGTAAAGTATTGATCACAATTGGTTGACATTGTTGTCTAGCTACAGTACTGTAGCTTCTGTACTGCGGACACAATAACAATTTAGTCAGCAGATGACAACAGGGTAACCGTCACTTTACTGTGTCATATAATGAACCGTAAAGAGGAAAAATACATGTTTCTAACTAATCATTTTAACCACTTTATCCCTGGTGTCCCTACTCTGTCTGTTGCACTCTTTTTGACATGTAATAGGCAAAAATGATACAAAACTTACTTGAAGAATATTTGGAAAATAGCAAGTCTACATGCTCCTTATATTTTTAGTCAGGAAATTTGCTTAAGTGGTTATTATTATTATTATTAATAATAATTCCCGGCTAATTGAGACCAAAATTAGCCATGGTGCGGATCTGTCATCATCTGTTTGTCACAGTGAGATGAAGACACAAATACGTGTTTTGTGTGCATGATTACATTACTAAATGAGGTCATTAACTTGAATTATTATGTCTGTGAAGTAGCAAAAAGCTTAGCTCTGATCTGAAAACAATAGTAAGAATATAATTAATGGAGGCGGTTCACCACAGATTTGCCACGGTAATTATGAGATCACCATTAAAGTGGCTAATGAATAAAATCTACATCAATGAGCCAATCTGCCTGTCATGCACTGATCAGACCTTGTGAGTCTCTTGCTGGATTACATTTCCATATAAGGCTATTACTCTTTTTTAAGTCTTTAAATTGAGAAGAGGACAGGATTAGTACCAAAGCAATAATCTGATTATCATTATGTGGCTTATGAAGATGAAGTGATATAAGATATGGACATTGGATGGAACAGGATATAAGCCGGGCAGCAGCAGACTCTGGCCTAAAGGAACCTTGGAATCTCCCAGGATCTGGGGGAAGTTGTTGAAAACACACCCATGGAAATGGATGGAGGCATACTGTAGGATAGAGATCTAGTTCGCTCTTATACTGTAGGTGGTGTCATACTGTACTATAAACATCTATACCGGTAAGTGGCAACTCTCAGCATTAGTTAACAACGCCTAAAAAGGCCCCTTTTGCACTAGCAGCCAAATTTAGTCTGAATCAGATTTGTGCCACATCTAGATTGGAATCTGATTTGTTTAGTTTCAACACAAAAAAAGACAAAGTCTGATTTCGACTTGAGTCACATTCAGAATGAGGTGTTTTCATATCTGGTTCAAATCAGATTTCAGATCTGTCTCAGCCTGAATCCAGTAACCTGATCTGAATCGTAGTTCATGTGCGACTTGTTTGTGTTTACTTAACCAAATCAGCTTCCAATCTGGATGTGGCACAGATCATAATTTTGAGACCGCTCTCATACCAAATAGATTTTTTATGGATGATATGACCCATTAAACATGCATTCCTACTGGTAACATAGAATGATCTATCCATGGTTTTGACCAAAAGTGATATGTTCTGTAAATGCTCCTAGAAAGACTAAAGCAGAATCAGCCTGAGGTAAGAACGGAGGACTATGCCTCCGGGTTTTGGGGGGAACCTAAGGCGAGGTTTTTCAGAGTATTCAGAGAAATGTGACATACTGTATCTGCTGGCAGATATGTGCCGGGAGATATGGCAAAGGCAGTGTTAGGTGTTTTTGCTGTGTACTGTAACTAGCTAAGTGTTTGGAAATCACGTAATTGTAGTCTCCTGGTTACAGAGCCAAACATCACCTCCTACACTACAGTATAAAGCTGTCTCTGGGAAGTGTGAGCCAATAGGATTAGTGACATGTTAGGCTACTGTTGGTAAGGGGGAGACAAAAGACAAGTTAGACAACCACTTCCTCATCACATACAAAAAATATGGTACAGCTGAAAAGACCAAGACATTGCAAATGTACAGTATTTGGCGACAAATATATGTTTTGACAAATGTATACTTATACAAATATATATTTTCAATTCCCCCCAAAACTTGAATTGCAATATTTAGTTAGTCAAAGCATTAAAGTAAAAATGATTGTTAATTGTCATAATTTACTGCTGTTTGTGAAACTATAGTATGTCTAGCACCAGGTTGTTAAGCTATAGGGATGTTCATGACTCATGAATCAAGATAGACACACAAACCTACTCATTCACACCAACATTATAACAGTTCTTCACTTGGTGGTGAATCGCAATCAAATTGAATAGTGGAGGGCAGTGCCAGTGCACACCTCTATTGCGCGCGCGCACACACACACACACACACCACTATTACGCACACACACACACACACACACACACACACACACACACACCTGAGAGCAGCTGCCGACCTTATGTCTGACCATTATCTTGCCAGCATGAATAATCAGGCATGAGGTCAACTGACAACACACACACAGACCCACAAATTCAAATGAACTTGTGTTTGCTCAACATTGTCACACACACACAGTACACACACAAACTGAACATTAGCGCCTATACTTTTGTTGACTATAACAATAGCCCTCTCATTAATTTCCTCCTCTACACTACAGTAACTCATAGCTGAACGACAAGCATGCAGTATGTCACTGCACCCCCCCCCCCCCCACTCCCCCAAAAAATAATAAAAAATAAATAAAAAATGGGGACGCTAGGCCAGGGTTCAAGTGGCTAAACATGAACATGCATCGATATGCAGACAGTCAGACAGACAGACAGACTGGAGTAGGATCTGTGGACTCAGCTGTCAGAGGCCAGTTGTGGAAGCACGCAGGTGGAATGTAAAGTGATCTGAACAGTCAGGGAAGACAACACTGAGGTCAAGGTTGCACACATCAAGAAGTGATGTGTGTGTGTGCTGTCCACATGCAAGTTATTTGTGCAGCAAGTATGTGTATATGTTTGCATCACATCTATGTAGTGTGTGCGTGCATGTGCGTGTGTGTGTATGTGAGTGACATTAGAATTAGATACTGGTTTCTGACACTGGTTGACCAGCTGTCATAGCAGACAGCGTCCGAAAAGGAATTCAGTCACGGCAGCTTGTAATGTTTTCACTCTGCATTGCACCAGTTCTTCTTTGATGGGACTTTACACGTGGAACAATAAAAAAACAGTATGACTTTTTAACCCTGCGTGTGACCGAGAACACATCTGTTCGTCCACAGAGAGGGATAGTTTGAGTTGTAGTCTGTCTGAGAGGCAAGCAGGGAAATTGGGTGTTAACATGTTTAGTAAAAAGGGTCCCATTTATGGATCAAGGTGATTTAACAGCTGGCACATTGCAGGCAGTGAAAAACAGTGAACAATAAAAACAAATAAATAAAAAGCATTATGTGCTGTGGTAAAAGTCAACAATAACAGAGAAAGGGTTTCTGCCTTCACCTCTAGGAATTGCATTACATCACTTAAAGCACTCAATGACCACATAGTGACTTACAATTCAAATTACACTAAAATGCATTATGATACATGAACTATAAAGGTGCACTCCTCAGATGCCACACCAGGTTGCCCAAGTGCTTTGTCAGTCTTCAGCGGCAGCTGTCTAGAATGTTTGGTGCAGACACTTTTGTCTCTGTGTTGTTTAAAAGCCGCCAAATCTGTGATTCAGATTTGGAGCAGATGTGATTTGAAGAAAACGCAAAATGGAGGAAAATGTTGTCAGGCAGAAATGTGGGTGGCCTATGTGGTGAGCTACGTTATTAATCCCATTCCAAGGAATTTAAGGGGGGGGGGGGGGGGGCATGTTAGGCTGCTATGGGAGGATGAGCAAAACCTGTCAGTTATCACACCAACACCATTACATGTGTCAACGATCTGCCTCTGAATCATGTGTGTTGGTGGGTTGTTTCTAGGTCAGGGCAGGGGCTGCAACACATCTCCACCTGGAGACAGTCTCTTGTGAGAAGTGTGTGTGTGTATGTGTGTGTGTGTGTGTGTGTGTGTGTGTGTGTGTGTGTGTGTGTGTGTGTGTGTGTGTGTGTGTGTGTGTGTGTGTGTGTGTGTGTGTGTGTGTTCCATCAGTAAGTGGGCTAATTACACAGGCAGTCAGTCAAACAGTTGGTCAGCCGGGCCATGAAACAGCAGCTAGTTGAGGTCTGCCTGTTTTTATATTGTTCAAGAGACCCAGGGGCCAAGACGTCCCAGAGGGGTATTACACTATGCCAAATCCTATACATGACCCCGGATATAGTGCAATATAAATATAACACAAACTTTAAAAATGCGTTCCTTTGTGATGAACATAAATTTGTGAGGTGTAATACAGTACACAAGATGTAAACTTAAAATTGCGTGTGTGCAACACAGATGTCTACCTGGGGCTTAGGATTTAACTACGGGGTATGTGCCCACACTGTGTGTGGGTGTTGTTTGCGCGTGCATGTGTGTGTGTCTGTGAGAGTGTGTGTAATAAGGATCTGAGTGTTTGAGAGAGCTGATCTGATGGCTATCTAGACTGTGGACTGCTGTTGACCTGGAAAGCCATGGGTGAAGACTTCCATTAACCTGTGTGTGGGTGTTTGTCTGACCACTCCTTGTTGTCTTCACTCACTACTAAGTACAACTTCACAGAAAGCACTCAGCCTCGCTGCTTTCTTCAGCCAAACACCCACTCTTTCAGGAGAAATCACCCATCCATCCGGCTTAAGAGCATGACCAATGCCAGAGTTTTAGTTGTAGTTTTAGGGTATAGCGTCTGACGCCAAGCGGGATCGGCATCAGACGCCACACCACCAATTAGGCGATTACTGATGTTTCCAAGTCATTTATCAAAACGTGTCAATTTTAATCAACTTCAAAATGATTATTTTATGATACTTTCCATTTAAGAAAACGTAACTCGTATGTAGAACAGTTGCCTGTGCTGCAGAGATTCTGGTTGGTTGCATACTTGTTGAGAGATGCTGTCCAAAAACTATAATAATGGATGACATATCAGCAAAGGTGTCAGCCCACCTTGAATCAGTTTGTTCATCCAGGTTCCAGTCTTCAGAGGACTTATGGGGACAGCCAAGGAGCCATGCAGACGAGGTGTTTGGTTCAAAGGCCCGTCTAAGAGGAGATGTCAGCAGAAAAACAGTTATTCCTCCCGTCGCTGAACTCTGCCGACGTCTTTGGTTTCACTGGCAGGGAGGAACAACACAGGTCCCTTCTTGTTTTTCGGACATCAAAGCGAGGGCCTTGAAAGAGGAAGGTTTATATGCTGGTTGCGTTCCCCAGTCAGGTTGATCCTTGTTTATCCATGGGTCTGCCTCTACTTTGACAGCTGCTGTGGTCACAGATTCTACAGCCATTTTGGCAAACCGTTGCATTAGGGATGCCATGTTTACACCCAAGATCTCGTGAACCTGTAAGTCCAAGTTGGCCAAACCAGGCGATGAAGACATCAAACTGTAGTAATGTTCCAATGACTTACAATTCATGCCAGTTTTCAAGTGCAATAAGGCTAGGTAAGGTGAAGGATTCTAAGTGAGTTTGGCAATGCTATTGACAAGGAACCAGACTTCCATCAAAGTTACAAACATTTGTAATATTGGTAGGCTCTCTAAGGGGAAGGATGGCACATTATTTCTAATGGACTGTCATATGCTGCCAGCTTGCCATAATCAACCTATATACACAATCACAAGCACACATGCAATAAAGAAGTAATGTAGTGCATTACAATCCAGTGGAGCACAGACTTACAGTGGATGAGCCTTTGATAAAACCAGCAAAGCCATGCAAACTGGTGAAAGCATTTGAGAAGAATGCCTGAGCAGATAAAATACAGTACAGGGGGTGAATGGTGCATTTACATGAATGTACTATGTCTCCACAGCACTTGACATTCGCATTCCATTCACCCATTCACACCAACGGCAGAGGAAACCATGCAAGGCACAACTGAAACTGTTAGGCTTCAAGGTCTTGCTCAAGGGCACTTTGACATGCAGGCAGGAGGAGCCGTGGATTGAACAATAGGAACTTTAAGCTGCCGCATTTTAGAACGGCAACCCCAACAGGAAGTACAGCTGTTATGACGCAATCACCGTAGCTGTCAAAATCATTAAAGGGGAATTCCACCCATTTTTTTCCTGAGAGGTTACAAATGTGAACCAAATGGACCCTAGCGGGTCCATTTGGTTCACATTTGTACCCTCTCAAGAAAAATCATTAACATGGTGAAATACTGTACATCTTGATGATGTCATCAGATATATTTCTCCATCCATGTTAATATTTTTTCAGACCTCCATTTTTAGGGAAAAAAACAGAATTGGGGGAACCTTTTTATCATGTCCACACAACATCTCTAAAGGTATATTAATGACATATTAAAATGTTGAAAATGGGTGGAGTTCCCCTTTAAGCACACAGCCATCCGCAACGGCAATGGGTTATGTTGTGACATGGTGACACGTCTATGCAGCGTGTGTCAAACAGGCGTTGTAGACACTACGTTAAAGTGTGCGTAGTAGGAAGTGGAACAGCTGCCACGGCAAGCAGGTTTATCTATCGACCACGGATGGAGTTCCTGTACTAGAGGCTCGCTGTTGTACAGTTTAAAGTCCCTATTCTCATTCCAAGACGGCTGCTTCTCTAGCTCCTGCGATGGGGGGTCTGGAGTTATATCCTCTACAAACTTGAACTTTGTTGGCTACACTTTGTCTTCATGGCATGGCATCATTGATTGGTCTTCCTTTGCATGCACTATGCAAACATCCTAGTTTGCATAGTTCATGCAAATAATGCACCCTGCATGACCTTTTAATGCATATTTAATGTCTTATATTATCTTATCTATCTCATATTCAGTCACATATATACTGTACAGCTTGCTAACAACTAGCCTTAGGCTATGATAAAGTTGGGGTGATTCCATTCATGGACTGATTGAGTAGTATATGATGAAATGTATTGTACTGTCGACTGCACATGTCAAAACAATGTCCTCAATTAGTTTCCTTATGAGACAGCTTGTCTCAACGAATGGCTTTGTGGAACTTTCTTGTTGCTGTGCTATTGATGAGCTGTGTGCCATCCATCCAAACAGTAGGTCTGTCTCACAGATGGACATCCTTTACTGACAGTGTCCCATATGTTAATCATCTCTTACTGGTCTTCTTAAAAAAAAACTCCCCATGCTTTGTAAATCATATTCTTTGTTCTGCCTGTGTGCAAGCATTTTTGTGTAAGGCATGAATATACAATTGGCCTACAATATGTTAGGCTCAAAGGCAGCAGTCCAACAGCAGTAAAGCAGGATCAGGGGCTGGAGCTTAAACAGATACAGACAGTATCAAGGTTTTTTTTTTCATACATGAATGATCTTTTTATACATTTTATACTTTGTCAGATTTCTGATTTCACTACATTTGCATTGAACAGATTTTCGACAAAAAATGGCTAGTAATTTAATGATCAAAAGGCCAAAACAGAGAGACACTACATTGAAAGTGGCAAAGAAAAGTCGTGCTAAGCCAGGCAAAAACGTCCACGGCTCTGTCCTTGTTCGTGGACGTGGCTACAAGTGTGTGCCGTTTCAGCCCTCCTGTGTGTTGCTGCGCGGCATTTACTGCGCAGAGGCCCCGCACTTCGGCATGCCATATCCAGTGTGTGACGCCTTTCACACGCCATATTTGGGAATGCCCAAATACGCTGTTCGCTTCCGGGCATGCCAGTAATATGCACAGCGCAGCGTCTTACTGGTGTGTAGGCAATTTCCCATACTGTAAGACAAGAATATAGAGCTGGCTTATGTATTTACAATCCCAAGATGTCTTCCACCTACAATATCCTGTCCAATGTGCTATTTGTGGAACATAGATTAAGACGACTGCCAGAAATGTATTATTAAAGACACTACAGTGGTACTTGACTACTGGCCTATAGGAAGGAGGACACAAGTTAAAAGATAATACGTATGTGTTCCTTTCATGCCCATACTGTATTTGGAGTGCTTTAACAGGCCTGTCCAATTGTGGAGTCTGTAGGAATGACAGCAGTACAGGCAAGCTCCATATATGAACTGTGGGCAGGGGCCCTGTCCAGATCCTGGTAAAGGCCTTTTGGGGGCCTTTCTAGACAGCCGTGGTGGGTTCCACCGACTGGATGCCGGCCACTGACCCCATGTGGTGGTGTGGAACGCATGTTAAGTCGGTGGGGCGATCGGTTCTAGAGCTATGTGGATTACACGCAGACATTTCTGTACGATACCTTTAAAAAAAATACAATGTGACGGATAAATCGTGCAATGCTAAAATCATGCACTACAAAAATGAAATGCATGCATATAGAAGGGGATAAATCTTTCACAAATCCACCTGAGGCTCTAGTGTACATATGGGAGATCATGTAATCCCCCTGCAGTTCGAGTGACAGCATGTTTGATTGGAAGTATACCAACAGAGCTGCTCCCAACTGCCTAGGTGGAGTCTAATGATATGAGCCCTGGCAACAGAGGAAAAATGATGTGCCTAATCATCATTCCAACACAGAAGTGCCTGTCTTTGTACAGGCGCCAGGCCTGACATTGGAGTTCATGCCTGTTGTTTAGTGTGGATTGACAGCTACCGTAAACTGGTATGAGTGATATTTGCCCTCAAGAAAGAGTGGTTAGAGATGTAGTACAGTCCAGCACATGTTGCGTAATTGAAAGGTGATATGTACAGTATGCACGCTATGTGGGTGATATGCAAATATGAATTAGGTCCACTAAGCAAAAGCAATGTGATTTGTTTCATGCATGGTGTCCTGTAGATATAAAGTTCATATAAAGTTAAAACAATCTTAGTGATTTAGGTTTATCTATATGTATATCTATATGTATTTGTTCGCTTAAATATTCTTAAAAAAAAAAACATCAGTAATCTGTGGTGTAATAGGAGTCTCCAAAAAACATGGATCAGACCCAAAGGTCTGGCATTGGTCAGCCTCTTCTATCTGCTCTTCTATCAGAAGAGCAGAAAAACAGAACATAACAGAGGTCAGTGGATGGCAGAGAGAGACAGAGTATGCAGGACAGGACAGGACGGAGAGGTTTCAGTCCAGTATTGTTAAAAGAGAGGCATGCTGCTCTCACGGTTGATGCACTCGCACATAATGAGAGGCGATCTGGGACTTAATCACGCATTAGACCTTATTGTTAAACCTCCGGCCAACTGATGACACAGAAGCGATCAACCCCCTGATTACATGGCCCTGAGACAACACACACATCACACTACCAGCACCACAGTGGGGCAGCTTGACCCCTGCGCATACAAATGACATGACGTAAGGCTGGGCTGCGAGGGGGAAGAGGGATGCCGACCGACAGTAAACTACTAGACTATAATGTTCACACTGGCAGGCCAAATTAGATTGTTAGCTTGTCGAGATGGGAACAGGACTGGAATTAATGCAGATTTCTGCTAATAAAATGTGATTCAAATGTGATTTCTAGATGTGTGGGGCAGTCACAAGGCAATGCAGACATTCAGCCAAGTCAATGTTTGAAATTATTAAGCCATGTCCTATCTGAGATTTGTGAAACACCATGAAATTAACCCTAGATTCTGTGTTTCATAAACAGCACAATATTATATGTAAAATGTTTTAGTAATATTATTATTAGCCTATGTTCTTGCTGCACAACAAACCACCAGCGAGTAGAAGAGACACCAGACAACAAAGCATCCGAGTCTGAACTCTATTGCTAGTTTAATTTAAAATAAAATAAAACATAAGATAGCTAATAATCAAAATGAAATCACTCATACCAACTGATGACTTTGCGGTGGTCTTCACTGAAGCTGCCTCTCTGCAGTAGCATGTCATGCCTGGACTGGAGGGCCAGCACACCCACACAGCTGACTGATTTAATAGACACACAGACATACATGTAGTCAAGAACCACACCTATTATCAAAGAATCCCTTCTCCACATGCTTTTGACATGTGTAGTTCATTGCAAAACAAGGGTTTGTCTATCATACTTCAAATTTATATCAATGCACCTTGCACTTCTACACAAACTGATTTTAAAATAATTGCTCGGAACGAGTGACTTCATCCTTTAAAAATTCAAATAAAAGCCATCTACCCCAAGGGCCCATGGTTTACAGGGAGTTTAGAATATGTAAGGGGCGTTGTTAGGCAGGTGGAGTGAAGTGCCAAAGACCCCCCTTAGCTCAAATCCCTGTAAACTGTAAACTAGCAAGGCTTTTGGCTTCTATAAAACTGTACATGAAACCGTTTCGTAAAATAAACACAGTAACAAAACATGCAATAACGTATTGATCATTCCTTTGCTGAGGAACGTAGTTTCTAAGCGATATTTGGCAGAATAATAAACGGTAGTTAACACTAGTATAAAACCCAAATTTCAGTTAGTGTTTTAAAATCATTTGCCAGGTATTCTTCAGCACACACAGCCTGGAAACAGGCAATGAAACATTATCTGCTTACTTTGGCATTTCGTGTTAATTTATACTACTGTATTTTTTTTAAACGGACATGTTTCCCTCTCAAATCAATCGTTATGCCAATTAATCCTTTCCACACACTTTTGTGGCTTTTTGATACTGCTGTTCTACACTTGTTAGGAGGAGGCCCCTATACTGGAAAGACGCAGGGCATTAATTCTGTCCTACCCTGGTTAGTTGGTGCAATCGCATCCCATAGAAATCCATAGTAGAGCAATCAAGCCCATTTTTTTCAAACGCTCGGCGAAGCTGTATGCACCTCTCAATTTGAAACTCGTCACCTCAGCACCATTGAGTGCTCTACTTTCTTTGTGTTTCATTTTTCCTCATTTTAGTCTGTTCATCTCTTTCTACACTTTAGCTGGTAGGGAAGTCAGAAAAGAAATCATAAACATAATACTCTTTTATAATAGCTTCAAGTGCAGCTAAGCCAATCATAAACGAGGACCATAATTCATAATACTTATTTCAGTCCAGTGAAGGTCATGACAACCTCATGTCAATACATCCAGCAGTACTTTTTGTGAAAGAAAGGTTGGAAGACGTGGTGGCTATTCAAACACATTTGAAGCACAATCAAGAATCTTAATTCATCGAATAATAATTTTTGGTTTGCCACTAGCCTTAACCAAGGTATTTTGCAGTATATTAATGACATGTTCAACTGTGACATGTTCAAGCTGAAATCAGTGCAATATTTTCCCAAGAATCTACAATAGACACATGTTGTATGCTATATATACACACACTATAATACTATTCATCCTAACTAGAACGTAGCATCATTCCTTCTGGCTGCATATTGTATAGAAGACATTCCTTTTTCTTTTAATCTTTTTCAGGCCGTTACTCATATTTACATCTTCTACAGTATAGACTACATACCGTAGTTAACGTTGTGATGATTTAGTGTTGATGAGAGCAAAGTCACATAATATTTCTCGTTTGCGCGACATACTGTGATAATTAAAGTAAAGTAAGTCATCAACAGGGCAAAGCACAGCTGCAGTTTGTAAAGAAAGCATTCTTTACAAACTGCAGCTGTGCTTTGCCCTGTGTGGTACATGGGCTTGCTTCCACTCTGAAGTGTATCACTTTCACTTAGAAAGTGACAAATGAGTACTATTATTACAGTTAAACTAGCCCTAGGTGTGCTTTCGGTAACATTTCATCCTTCCGGTGGTCATTGACTGACGCTATTGACAAGGCTGTCATTATGTGTCAAGTGAAAATAGAAGCTGTCCATTTGTAACAGTGAATAGGAGGCTGAAAACCACGGCGCTACAGCGTTCCTTCCCTCGGTCGAGGCTTGTCTATAAAAATGTGTAGCCTTGGGTGCTGTATTAAGGCAGGCATGCTGAATCAAATGCTTTATGGTTTCAAAAGGTAGCTGCAAAAAGAAAATGATTGGCTGTCCGACCGTTCAGAGTTCAGATTCAGGTTCTTCTTCAATTCTTGTGTTTGTGTCATTAGAAAAAGATTTAACTCAGTGGGTCCTAACATGCGGTCTGTGGCCTCCCAGCAGAACTACAGGATTGTTCCACAGGGTCCTTAGCTAAAGATTGATTATTACTGTACAAGTATGAGCTATTTTGATCAGTTCCATTGTTTTATGTATAGTACTACTGTTCCCCTGATACATTTCCCAGCTTTATGTTAGTCCTCGACAATCAGCTAGTGTGATTTGAGAACTAAATTCAGATTCCTAAAAACTATATGTCAAATCTAGATCCTAACCGAGTCCCATTAACGCTGCATATTTTGTTTTGTGGTACTTTTCAGTGGACCTGTAAAAAGCCAGCAATAGAACACTTTAAAGTTCTGTATAGTAGAAACAGAAGCATGTTTGGTGTGTGTTGGTAGAGGAAGTGGGTGTGGATTCATTCCAGTACACGCTGGTGTTCTGAATCGCTAAAGAGAGAGAGCTACAGGATTCAGAACCAAATAACCCCACCTACACCACTGAGACATTCTTACACATGTGTACCCCCCCTTCTTTCTCCAATTCTCTACATTCTTGTGTGTCCCCATCGCTCCCTCACTTAGCTAAGTTTGTCTCGCCTATTTCTCCCCCTTCCTTAACTAAAGTCTCGGTCTACTGGTGGAAGTACTCATTGTACGTTAGAATGGTGCTCTGTACTTTGAAGTCAAAGGACCAAGTGGGAGGGAAGAAGAGGGAAGTTCCTCTCCTTTCCTTTCCTCCCAACTCCAGGGGGAAGGAGAGAGCAGCAGAGGAGGAGAACGGTCAGTGTTGGGGAACATCTGGAGAGCGAGAGCAAGAGAACGAGAGAGAGAGTACTGTGTAAAGGAGCAAGGGAGAGGAAGGTTGACTTGGCAGGGGGTTGCTGTTGGCATCAACTTGAGGGCCTTGCTTTCCTGCTGGCTCCTTTCATCTCTCCGTCTCAACATGTGGACATAGCCCTCAACCTGGGAGGAGACCTGCGGAGTTAGGACCCACCGCCAGGATAGAGGGAGGGAGGGGGAGAGACAGAGCATGTAGGTGTGTTTGTGTGAGAGAGAGATGGAAAGAGAGGTGTGGCTCATCTGAGAGGAATCTGCTGTCCTCAGGAGCTCCTCCACTCCTTGCATTCCTCGTCGCCCCTTCCCTATCATTCCTTCTATCCCTCACCACCATCCACCGCCCTCTTCCACTACTGTACCTCTTTTTCTTTCCTCTCTTCCCCCTCTCTCGCCATCTCTCTCTCCCCATCCTTCATGCATTCTTTTCTTCTTTCTTCTTCTTGTCAGACTATTAATCCCTGAGGCTGAGATCCCTGCTGGTTCAAATCTCACTTTTTTTTTTCTTCCACACCTTAAACTCACACACCTTCCGCACTGTTCAAATTCTGATATATTCTGATCTGCTCACATACTGTAGTGTACCAACCCTACAAACAAACACACTTCCGGGTTGCCACAAGCATAGTAAATATTGGTGCCCTGTGATATCTACCCATAAATGCATATCCGTCTCTGTACGTCTGTAAGATTAAGAATCTTCTTAATCTTAGCTCTGGAAATATGTCCTTTCTACATTGGACTACAATGGAAAAAAAATCCCTCCAGGCTTTTTGTGTAATTCTATGTTAAAGGCACTGTTACTTGTTACTGTACTGTTAATAAAGTATTAAATAAATCAAACTGATCCTAAAGTCCAATCCATCTGTAGCTCTAAGTTCAGTGGAAGCGTCTCATTCCAAAAAGACAATTTTATCATAAGAACTGACATCTTTTCTCCCCTTCAACAGATTACAAGAACAATTGATTGGTAGTTTGACAGACAGTCAATTGGCTAGACAGTAGTACAACTACATATTTTACTGTCAGAGGCTTACATAAGATAAAAGTGTTGTCTAAGAACTGTGGCAATGTGGACAAAATACAAATACCTCGATATTGTAGGATGACTGTTTTCGCAACATATTACACAATGAGAATATTGACAGTCTCATATAGTTGCCTGCTGGGTAACTATATGTACTGGTCATGTTCTACTTGTACTATTAAAGTTAAACCATAATATAACGGCTGGGTGCCAACAATCATTTTAAAAACAGAATGAATGCAACTTGCTAGTAGTAGTTGTAAGAATGTAGCATTGTTCTTCATTATTATACAATAATATTTGGGGAAAGTCCTGATTGGATGAAGTTTTTTTCACCCACTACCAAAACCCCTGCAGATCACTGAAGACAGGGAGGAACACAATCTGTCTAGTATGGAGGATTATCACAAAATATAAACAATAAGCCAATAAGCAGTGTTGTGCACCTTGCTTTTAAAAAGCAACTAATTACTGTTACTACTTACTTCATTTCAAAAGGAATTTATGTTACTTTGCGGTACTTACACTAAAAATTATTGCGTTACTGTGAAAACTAACTAACTTTTCCGTTACTATATTTAGTAACGGAACCATTCAACCATTGTCAAGCCTTTTTAGTTACTTATAAAGAGGCTGCCTTATAGCCTTAATTTCACTATATTATTGCATTGGAGAATAATACATCAAATTAGTATGCAAATTAATAATCCATTGACATGCATTTGCATTAGTGAATTCTTCTAAGCAAAGTAGGCCTAGGCTATAAAACACACACCTCTGCCATGGGGTAGCATTATTATTATTAGTCTTGATTGCATTTGCATAGGGTTTATGTCTTATTATTAAGACAAATTCATTACAGAGTCACCACTTATAGGCTAGTAGTCACCACCTTACGGTGGAGACAATAAAATGGTAGATCATCCACACAGGCTTCAGAGAATCACATCAACTTTACTGTAGTGATGTAATTAGGTTTTCAATGTAGTAAGTTCCGAGACTAGGGAAAAAGTGTGAACTATGCCATGTTTGAAAAGTTGGTCTATTTGGGTACACTTTTGGGCAAATGATTCGCCTTGATTCGTCTAGTACACCCTGGAACTGGAGACTATATGAATCTATATTTGCTACAGGTACCAGTCTGCCATGGCAGATGGTTCCGGTTAAGTCAGAATGACCTAATCACTAAGATCGGTTGCCTGGAGTTGAGATTCCTCACTTTGAAAGGCCACAACAATGCCTCCATCCATCAATTCGTGCACCCATCTATCACTTTGTCCTCGCTCCACTGAATGTGCCTAGTTACCTGCAAAGCAGCCACTTTGCCATGCTGGAACACGGTGAGAGTCCCGAATTAAATGGCCATCATAAATCTTCTTAGCAGATCATTCCCCACAGTAGGCCCTCAACCTGGACACGCACGCACGCGCACACGCGCACACACACACACACACACACACACACACACACACACACACACACACACACACACACACACACACACACACGCTCCTGGTTAAACATCTAGCAAAACATTCATCACATCACCATAGAGATGACTTAGAGCTGAGTACCCTATTTAAATTAACAACTAAGGGAATACACATTAAATGGACCATTAAACCATGGTGTCATGTACGCACATGATCGTTGCCAAGTTGCTAAACCATGACTCATAACAAGACACAACTCTGGGTCAATTCCAACTATTTTAGAATTTGGTCCATGTATAGATGGGTGAGGTTGAGAAAGTCAGCCAAACAATCAGAATTATCCATCTTAAATTAAAATTTGATGTAGCCTACTGTACATTCTTTAAGTATTGTTATTAGCCTATGCAGTAAACCGATGCTGCAAGGCAAAACAAGAGTAGGAATAATATAATAATAGCCTACTATTTGGCCCAATTAAGCTTGTCAAAGTCATATGAGTAGTCATACACATTCCGCCGTGAAATTTGTGCTCTGCATTTGAGGCATCTCACTCTGAGCGAGAGAACTTGCAGGATTGGCGGAACTACCACCAATCTGGGTTAAATACATCTGACGGACACTTATGCAAATAAGACTCTCTGCCTTAGGTCAGTGGTTTTCAAGCCTTTTTATACCAGGGCCCACTATTTATTCAGAATTACATCCACGGACCACCATTTCAGCCCCATGGACCCCAATAGAAAACTAAAGATTTCTCTTGCTTTTGTCCACGACACCAGGCTGGATTTCGGAGAAAACAAAACAGCCAAACATACAGATCAAAATGACCATTAATCTTTTAATTCTATAGTTGTGTAGACTTCAGTTGATGAATATTTTCTCAGGGACCACTGGTGGTTCCCGGACCACTTGTTGAAAACCCCTGCCTTAGTTTGTGCCCAGGCTTCTCTCTTCACAGAGTAAGCCTGGGGACTGAGGCTCCCCATCTCTTGGAGTGGTAAGCTGCAGCGTGAGTCGCGCTCAGGAATCATTAGTTGATTTAACCCCAAATCTAGCCTATTGATGTTGATCCAAATAGCTATACAGAATATCATTACCATTTGGCCCGAGTTTAACTGGTGTGTGTGATCCTACACACGTGTCACTTTCTGAAAGTGATGCATGCCCCACAGCATGGAAACAACTAACCTGCTGCATGCCTTGTAAGTGTACCACCAAACAACCTTTATCTGCCTACAGGCAGCAGTTCAGATGCCTGCATCTAGATGTATTACTGTAGGTTAATGTGCTGCAGCTGCATAGGCAGTGGAAGTGTCAGTGTCTGCCTGCCAGCAGTTTCTGCCTCATTCACCTAACACACATATAGCATACCGGTAGTAAACCTACCATACTCATCTCCCTCTCATTTCCCTCTATTGTTTCTTTAGTGTCTTAGTTTAAGATTTAAACTCTCTTTACCTAATCCAAATTTGTGAGGTTCAAACAATGATCAAATATAACAATTCTTCTAGGCCTACATTCTGTAGATAGAAACTGTAATCGTGTATACTCCTTGTAAATTAAATGCAGATGTTTAACAATTGTATGCCAACTCTTGAGAGCATAAAATCATATATGAACCCAAATGTCTGAAGAGTTAAATTCTAATAAGGATCCGTTTGTTTTTGCCCACTCTCCCCTAGCTTGGTAGCCTGACTTCAGTCTGAATTGTCATTCCGTTTCACTTTGTGTTGGCCAATAAGGTGCATGGATTTCCAACCGACAAACGGCCCCAAAGGCAAGGAAGCCAGTCCTTGAATCACAAAGAAAAAATAAGGTAGTATTTTTAAGGTGCTGATTCAGGGCTGAGCCAGGCTACTAGCTTGGGGGACACCTAGAACCCTCCTCTCAGCGACCACTGGTGGTCCCCGGATCATTGTAATTCATCCTAAAGTAGGTCAGGGTGATATCTTCTACGCCATGCATGCCACACACTGTAAATTGCGTGCATGCGTGCGTGCGCACAGTAATGATACGCGATATGGGATTCCGCACACGCTCGTCGTTCTTTATCCCCGACAACTGACGGGTTAACTACTAGTGCAGCGCGACATCAAGCCCCGCAGAACGTCACTGGACAGGACAGACCCACATAGCTGCTCCACAGCAGAGCCGGATCTAGGCATGGGCAGGGGCGGATCTAGGCATGAGCATGTGTCATGTGTGTGGCAATGCCCCCCTAAATGCCCAGACTGCCCCACCAAACATGATGGCATGCAAAACAACCCAAGATATTTCATGTTATATCCGCCCCTGGGCATGGGGGGCAAATGCCCCCCTAAATGCCCTGACTGGCCCACCAAACACAACGACACGCAAACAACCCAAATTAAAAACTACACTACAACAACACAATTTAATCAACAGAAAACTCTGTGCATGCTGGGTGCATGTTGCAACTGTTGTTATTGATGCTTACTTGTCTACTATTAAGAGTACCAACGGCGCGTCATAAAGATTACGTCGTACGGATGTCACGCCCCTTTCTCCCTGCCCTAGGGCAAAAACGCTAGTAGCCCTGCAGGCTACTCATACATTCTCAACTCTCGTTGAGCCTGACGCGTCATCATCATCAGCTGTGCAGTGTAAACACTTTTACTTTTTCCGACGGTTTAAAGCTGCGATCCATGCCATGCGTTGGTCTGGTGGTAGACTAGGCTAGATTTCAGCAAATGTGCTTATTTAAGTGCTGAAGGAAGCTCGTGTTAATTTATTACATACAAGTGTTCTAGGGGCATTAAGGCGTGCTGAATACAAATCTGCTGTATGTAAAGCTCAAAAATGGCTGCTAAGCCTTCAAAATAGACCATTAATAGACCAAATAGACCATTTAAACATGAAGCATGATAAAATGATGTATGTTTGACTAATAAACTATAAAATGGATTAAAATGTATTTTTTATGTTTTCATATTTCAGATCAATTGTGAAGGTACCACTTTAATATAATTTACCCTATGGGCCTGATTATAAGACTATGCTTTTTTCCCAATGGAAATATCCAAAAATGGGTCGTCTTATATTCAGGGGCTATACTATTTGACATTCAATGTTCTTTTTTCTGTAAATGGGTCTTGATACTACTTGGTACTATGTTTAATGGTGAATATTTCTTCATTATTTGCCTAAATTGTTTTTTATTTGCATGCAGTAGACTCATGACAGTCAGTCCCAATGATCTTCAGTTCTGGCAGGTGTTGCCAACACCAAATATCTTACAGATTATTCTCTGCTGAGCTCATATGTCTTCGTAAGAAGACCTTTCCAAGGACAATGACGTCTGAGGGATGTTGCTGGAACACCTGCCAGGTTGTTTTCTTACCACTGCCAAACTGTTACAGCTGAGAGGCAAGTAGAGTATTAACTTGACCAGAAGGCAACTTCTGAATTTCATGCACTGGAGATACTTACAATCCTTTGCTGTCCAGCTTTAATGTAAGACACAGGCCTACATTGCATCTTGCCATCGCATGCCAGAAGTAAAAGAAGCACATCTTTATCATGTGCTGACACAACTAGAAACTGTTTCATTGAGCATGAATGTAGTGCAAACCTAGCCATGTTCAGCTTCCTCACGTCAGCACTGAGATGAGACTGGCACAGATCCTGGCATCAGGATCAGATGACTTGACAATGGTCATTCACTCCAGCAAACCCCCCTGATACAACAATGAGCTGGTCTAATGCCAGGTGCCCTTTCCACTGACATCACAAGTGCTTGGCCTTCGATGAGGTGTGCCTGAAGTTGGTGCATGCAATGAAGCAAGAGTCAAGTTGTTTTGTATGCGGCGTCCGCAAGAGACCATGTCACCAACCTCAGATGCAGTAAAGTTCACATCATGCGTTCCCATTATCAAGCTCTTGTATAGAATCAAGCTCACTTACCACGCACTGATCTTCCTCCCATTACTGAAATGGCATGATGATCCTGAATGGTCAGTTGCTACCAGTGTTGTAGGGTACTTTTAGAAGTAGGGGGACGCCTCTGAAAGGGGAATTCCCCCCATTTTATTTTATTTTTCTGAGAGTGTACAAATGTGAACCAAATGGACCCTAGCGTCCATTTGGTTCCATTGGTTCCATTTGTACACTCTCAGAAAAAAGGAATCTCATTAACATGGTGAAGCACATCTTGATGATGTCATCAAGATGTATTCACCAGCAATGTTTTGTTTTTTTTTCAGACCCAAAATAATTTAGATGTGAGAAGTGGGGGGATGCCGCCCCCCCGCGTCCCCCTCCTCCACTACACCCCTGTGTTGCTACACCGGCTGCATTCCTTGCCACCATTGCCAAAAGCATGCAGCGGAACACGTCATGCATTTGCACAAGGCTGCTTTCAGCCAACGCTGTGCCTGCAAGAAAGTACACATAAAGTACATTGAAGTGTGCCATTTCAAGAAACTTAATTGGCAACACCTGCCAGAACATTGAAATCATAGGGACTGACTGTCCATGCGTTTACTGCATGCATTAAGTCATGAACACTAATTTCGGCATTATTGAAACAATTATTCACCAACAAAATAAGAAAAAAATGTTTCATTACATAAATAAAAATTATATAAAGTGTACCTTTAAAATTGATTAAAAATTTCTAAAATATGAATGTGAATGTACTCCCCATGAAAACATACATTTCAATCTATTTTTCTACCCTATTTAGTCAAACATACATAATTTTACTATGCTTCATTATGGTGGTGGCCGTCATGTTTAAATGGTCCATTTGAAGCTTAGCAGCCATTTTGAGCTTTACATACAGCAATTTGATTCAGCACGCCTTAATACCCCTAGAACAGTTGTATGTAATAAATTAACACGTTTTGCCTTCGGTTCACATTTTTGTAATATGGTCCCAGTCTATATGGGTCCATGCTGGAACAGCGTAAAAAACAATTGCACTCGAAGCTGCATGAGGCGTCCTCTGTCTGCACCATAGAATAGAGCAATCGCACCATAGTGAGCCAGAGAATAAGTATATAATGTAAATAAAATGTAAAGTATAAAACAGAGAAGTCACTAGTCTAGTAATGCTGCTGCTGCCGCTACTAGGCTCACTGACTGACTGACGACTGACTGCTCTTGGCTCTGTGCCATTTGCCCTAGAGCAGGGACGGAGCGGAGAGCAAAATGTTTACGCCTAGCCCGATACGTTCCCTCAATACTCTACGCTCACTCTGTAGCTCCGAGATGAGGTCACGAGTCGAGCTTCGAAATCGCCGTTCAGACACGGCGCATGGTTTCCACAATACACGATTCTTACCTGTTTCTGCCACATGTAATCCAAACAGTGAAGGACCTACGCAACGTATAACTAGTTAACCTTATGTACGAAAGAAAATCCCAACCCGAAACTGAACAGAGCAATATATCTCGGCTTTTGTCAGACAGTTTTATGTTTCGTCGCCATGTTGCCGGCACATTACTGCCCCCTCTGGCCAGATCGTTCCCATATGTTGCATTGCAATCCATGCATGAATCTGACCAGAGGGGCATAATGTGCGGCAACATGGCGACGAAAACATAAAACTGTCTGACAAAAGCAGAGATATAAGTGCTCTGTTCAAGTTTCGGGTTGGATTTTCTCTCCGTACATAATGTTAACCTAGTATAACGTGCGTAGGGTCCTTCACTGTTTGGATTACATGTGCAGAAACAGGTAAGAATCGTGTATGTGGGAAAACCATGCGCCGTGTCTGAACGGCGATTTCGAAGCTCGACTCGTGACCTCATCTCGGAGCACAGAGTGAGCGTAGAGTATTGAGGGAACGTATCGGGGCTAGTTTACGCCGAAAGGGGCTTTTTTGTTTGGCCTATTAAGTCCTACAAGATATAAATCTTGTGGGGCACAGGACTAAAGAAATAGCAGATAGATTTTGTGTTACTTATAAATCTAACCATGCCATGTGGGCGGCTTCGCGCCACGAGCGATGATGCCGCATCAATATCATTTTCGCGCCCGCCTCCCCCATTGGAAAAGGTTACATCCGGGCCTGCTCCACAGCAGCTTTGCATGTTAGCATACACTGACTACTCTAATAGTGTTAATCATTAAGCTACGCCATTTAACGGACAGTGAGAGGACACACACACACACACACACACACACTGACTCACCTGGCTCATCGCTGTAAATGCTGGACAAGGTGGTTGCTGTTGACTTGTGCACGATGTGTTCCTTCTTGCAGGAAACTCGGAATTAGTTGTCAACCAAATCCGTGTGGCCTTCGCCCGTCGGTATCAAGACACGCCACCCCTTTTCCACCTCTGAGCGGACATCTCACTCAGAAAGTCCTCGCCAGAAAAAGCCAAAACGTCTCGCCCCGTTATTTACAGACAGTGTTTGTGCGTGATCATGCAAGCCATTGCTATTGTTTATATTTCTGGCCTTTGATCTCAGAGTGTGCATCATTTCCTCTTCCTGTACCCGTGTTGCCAGTTTGTGTGTGCTTAACAAGTTATTGCTATTTTTTTTCTTCAGTAGGCTAAAACCCACTCAAGTAGCCACTGAAATAGTGTAGAAATCTAATGGTTCTGTGGCAACTGCATGTGAGTCAGAAAGTAAAGCAGGTCGCCCAGTGGTACGTGGGTCGGTGGTTCAAATCCCAGCTCCTCCTGTCTACACAGGCGGCAGGCCTAAGTGTCCTTAGGCAAGACACTGAAACCTAATGTGGTCTTTGCTCAAACATGACTTGTGTGATACGAAAGCCTACTTTCCTTGGTGGAAGCACTCTGAGTTACCCCCCACTAGAGCAGAGCTGCAGCGATTAATCGTAATCAAATTGTTTATTTCATTAGTCGTCAACTAATTTAGTAATTGATTAATCACAAATGATCACTGCGGTTATCATGGGTGTTTCCCACTTAACCATAGTTTTTCCAGTGTTACATCATGTAACTAAACAAAACAGCAGTGAGCCATCTCTCTTCCCTTACGTGATAGTTGCACAGTAGCAAAGCAAAAATAATAACATTAATGATTTTACAAACCGTAGTATTAAGAATATGTATTTTTCAATTACCACTTTGAGTTCAGAAGAGTAAGGTTTCTTTTAGACCGACAGATGCAGATGCAGGTACTTTGAAATAATTCGAATATCAGTCTAATTAGCAGCTAATCAAAAGTATTTTTGAATGAATTGATCATAATCCAATTGCTTTGGTCTAAATTTAAACAACCCTTTCTGCCCAAAATGCATTTTATCTGTTTTGTGGGGGCTCAGAGTGCTTCAACCAAGGGAAGTAGACTTTCTAATCACAGAAGCCATTACATCTGAATTGTATTAATTCTACTAGTCCCATCTGGACACTGGGGCAGAGGCGATGCATTCCGGTCGAAATCTGATGGGATCTAAATGCGCCTGTACGTGGCCGCTAGAAGGATCTAAATGCGCCTGTACGTGGCTGCTAGAAGATCTAAACGCCTGTACGTGGCTGCTAGAAGGATCTAAAATGCGCCTGTACGTGGCTGCTAGAAGGATCTAAATGCGCCTGTACGTGGCTGCTAGAAGGATCTAAATGCGCCTGTACGTGGCTGCTAGAAGGATCTAAATGCGCCTGTACGTGGCTGCTAGAAGGATCTAAATGCGCCTGTACGTGGCTGCTAGAAGGATCTAAATGCGCCTGTACGTGGCTGCTAGAAGGGGCAGCGTGAGACAAGGTGACATTGATTGCGCCACAGCACAAATGTAAACAACAACCTACTATTCTACTGTTTGTTAATTAAACAGAAAATGCGTTTAGTCTATGAAAATGATTTCATGAGATAAAACTCAGATTAAACAAGTGAAACAGAAAGTGATTAAATAAAGATATGAGCATACAGACCCTCAAAAACTGATGCTAATTAATAAATACTGTCTCTTGATTGACTAAAATTAGTAATACACCTGAAAATGTATTTTCTGTGAAGGCCACCAGAATAATGTTCTTTTACATAAACATTTTAACCAAGCAATACCACCCACTATAATACTCTCCAACACAGAGGGAAAATAACTACTGTATACTACTGTATAGACACACACAACATGGACACAATGGACACAAGCAACAGCCAACTGAGGCAAGGAGATTTATCGCAAGAAAGAATAGACAATACAAAAAGACTTTTGGTATAAAATACTTTAATAAATAGTAAGATTGTTCTAAGAACAAACAAAATCCACTAACAAAACCAGACTTTTGCCAATTTTTGTACAAAATAATTACAGCGTTCTGCACAGCCAGCCCATCCTCTGGGTCTAATATTTACTGGTATAACATGGGAGTGTTTTTTATTACTAACAATTTGCATAAGAAAAAATAAAATAAAAATAAAACATAACTCATTGACAAATAATATTATTCTGTATGAGGACTTAAGTCATTTTATTTTACTACCATTTTAGAGGTAGCAGTCAGTGGGGTTCCTCTTCCTGTGTGTTCTTAGTGCAGAAACATAACACAAGCACAACTGTCAACAGCAATAACAAAACAACTTGTTCCCTTCATTAGACCAGTAGATATACTCACTGAAAGGCAGGGCTAAGTGGGAAAAATGCTATTTAGATAGCAGCTAGCTCATTGCAACTTGCAAATCTATGGATTCAAGCTCTAATCTTAAATTGTGTTTTATAATTTACTGTGTTTAACTGCCATGATAGCATCTGCCATACTGACTTAGCTATTTGGCTCTGCCATCAAGCCTGTTCAGAAACTGTAATTGTGATGTGCGATTGGTGGTAGCAGTGCTAGCAGTGAGTTAGCTGTATCCTGCAAGTACATGCCTGGCCCACAAACATTAACCAGTGGACTGGCAATTGTCTGAATCTGTACAATAGTAAAAGGGCTGCTTTTGTTTGTGCCATTTGGAGTCCCAAATTGAACGAAACTGATTGCTAAAGCGGATGCAAAATGGCACAAGAAAGAGGACACATGTGGATCCTATGACACCAGAAAGTTACACTGTCAAATCGAGTGTTAATTTAACTGTGAGAATGTGCAAATGTAATTTAAAATGTGTACATTCTCTGAGTCACAAATGCATGAAATTAACACAGAGAATTTGACTGTGGAAGGATACTGAATAAAGCTCAAGCTCTCTCTGTGAACTCATTCAGGTCCAACATAGACAACCCAATGGTTGGGGAATCATTGTGTTAAATACCAAAGTTGGAAAGCTCTGACTGGAAATGAGCCAACAGTTCTGCACATATTAATGACCTTAACCCCGCAACAAAAAACTCTGAAAGCAAAACAAACAGCCAATAAAGATGTGATCGTTTTTCGCTCTCTTTATGTTCTTATGTCAAAGACACACTTAAGCGCACACTCCTGCCCTGTCTTCTAAGGCAGTGTTTCCCAAACATTATAGTAATTCGTGGAAATAGACAAATTCTAAGATGATAACGTGAGGCGATGCAACACGTGAATTCTTACATTTCTTTTTATACGTAACTTGTTTGGTCGATTTTTCTTTTTTTGGACATCTGGGCGGTGGGGGGAGATTTATACATGGTCGGGTCCCAGACCCATTGTTTGGGAAACACCACTCTAAGGCACTGGCTGGCATTAGAGCTGGAGATGGTCCCTGGCTGCTGCTCAGTGGTTGCCAACTGCTCCTAACAGTTCAAATGGGTCAAATGCAGAGGACGAAATCCCCATGGATCAATAAAGTATAACTTAATATTTTAAGCGGGACCCTGGATCATCTGTAAGTCTGTATAAAACCTGTTTCAGTGCCAGTCGACACTTTAGAAACGGAATGACATCATTTAGGAAAAAACAGCAACAACAACAACAACCACAAAACAATCTTATTCTTTAGAATAACTATGGTACAAAGCATCACTTAAGTTACTAAATTCAAATATACACAGTCATTTTCATATTTACATATGTACAGTCAAATTGAAAAGAAGAAATACCATTACGGCGGTATGAAGAGAGTTGCTTGCAAGGACATCTTTCCCTTTATAATGATATGAAATCATGGTTAATAAACAGGGGGGGAAAGGAAAAAAAAACAAATGGGTTGAAGGCACTTTCTACTGAAGCAAATACTGAAATGATCATGTAGACTCACAAGGAAGTGAAACAAAAGTGAAAAAAACTTGAAGCATTTATACTCAGAAAAAATGCAAATGAATGTAAACAACAAAAATGCCTATGCCAGGTATCATATACAGTGGTTTCTTTATGCCAGCTTTTCCAAAAGAGAGACATGAGACTTTTTTTTTTTTTTTTTTCATTTTCTTCTTCTTGCTTGCTTTTTTTTTCTTCTTTTTTTTTCTTTTTTCCCTAAACGTATTGTCTTATAAATGTACATGGTATCAAGACAGTGTAGAAATGGCCCACAAGTTTGGGCTAAGGCAGACAGGAAGTGAACACACCAAACAGAAGGAACACCGTTATAACAGCTGCCAGCCGATGAAGTTTCTGTTAGGACCCCCGTGGGCAGTGCTTTAACCAAGTCAACGTGACAGACGCAGGTTCCCATGACACGCAGAAGATCAACAAAAATATTCCGCCGAACGCAGCATCAATGTGTAAACAGCAGAAATGAAGAGAATGACAAAAATGTATAAAGGAAAGTTCTCTTTCTTCTTGATTATCCGACAGTGTGATGTTGTGAACTGAAATCCAGCATGGTGCGGTAGCAGTAGTAGTCGCTTGTGATGTCTGTTTTTACCGGCATCGTCTTGCGGAAAAAATAAAATAAAGAAGCCTCCATGTTTGCACACAAAGAATAAAAATTTTAAATAAAAACATGAATGAAAAAAAAAAAAAAAATCACAATAATAATAATATAATAATAATAATAATAATAATAGAACTTTTTAAAGCATCTGAAATCTTCACTTTTGGTGTTTTTCTTTGTGTTTGTTTTGTGTTTAATAGGCTTTAAACTTTACAGAGACATCACAGTTTGTCTTTATGCGATCATGAGCCCGTTGAACGTCGTTCATACGTAATGGTCTTTGATGTCCTCAGTGAGCTTAGTGGCGTTGAGGTTTTTACAGCGGTTGTCTTTGGGGCTGTACTCTGTCCGATGCGGGGCTTTGACCGGCCCGGTGCGCGTCGTGCACACCACCACCCCTCCTCCTCCTCCTCCTCTCTCCCATCAGCCCCCTGTCCTTCCCCCCTCCGGCTTTGGAACACTTTTGGGAAGCGCACTTCTCCACCACCCCGAGTCCTCCTCCTCCTCCTCCCCTCTGCTCCTGCTCCTCCTCATCTGCTTCCAGCTGCTTCCGCTCCCCTCCTCCGTCCGCCTCGTCCTCCTCCCCGTCCGGCCCGTCACACGTCCTGTCCGCCGGGCCCATCATCAGCTTCTTGCACTCGTAGTGGAGGTGGCGGTCGCGGTTGTCCTTGGCGAGCGTGCGGTTCCTCAGGGGCTCCAGCTGGTTGTTGACGGTGGTGCCGTCCTCGGGGAAGGCGCCAGCGGCGCGTGCCGCTCTCTCACGCTCTTTCTTCCTCTTCCGGGTCCACCACACGCACACCACGATGCAGAAGATCCACAGCACACTGAATACAACGCACAGCACTGGAACCAAGTAGTCTGCAGGAGGAACAATGGGAAATTAGGCTTTGGTCTGCGATACTGAGCCTGCCATAAGGTGGCTACATACTGACTGAATACAATATTATGGGTGAAAAAAGGTGAAATAAAATATAAAGGTAATAATGTGTCTTAAGCAGTTAAACCATATAATCATCTCTAACAGTACCACCAGATTTACACTAATTAGCCTGCAGACCCCCATCAAATGATAGACCACAGACCCCCATACTAGAAGGTTTTTACAGCTCTAGCAGTGATCATCAACCTATTTCATTTCAGGGACCCCCAGTTTAACATCAAAAACCCCTGTTTAATTTCTATCTGGGACCCCAATTCATATAATAAAACAAATGTTACTTTAACTCTGAAAGTGTCCAAATGGAACCAAATGGACTTAATGGGTACAGTTGGTACAGTCCACTGGTTCCTGTCGAGGCCAGAAAGTATTTGTTGCCACTCAGTTCCTGCATAAATTCCAGGTTTGATGATTGAAGTTCCAGGTTTGAGATGATGTCACACGCCTATCTTCTGTTGTTGGGTCCCTCCTTTATTTCCACTCAAACCAACCAAATATCTTTGCCGGTAAATAGGTAATCTATCATATTGCCATTTTCATTTTTCAGAGATTTGTCCAGTGAGACTCACCAACAGGCGGGGGTTGGATCTGTGTCTCCACTTTGACCTCCACCACAGCTAGCATGATAGTACTGTTGTGGCGCTTGGACAGCGCTCCAATGATGGCACTGGCTGCCTCCTGGATCTGCCCACCGTCACCGTCCTTCGCCCGGCCGTCCTGCTCAAAAGACTGACAGAGAGACAGAATATATAATGGGAAGGTGTTCAAAAATACAACTATATTATAGGTTTCTATTCACAGATCTGAAACACACGCACGCACGCATGCACACACGCACACGCACGCGCACACGCACACACACACACACACACACACACACACACACACACACACACACACACACACACACACACACTCTTAATGAAGTTTTTGGTGTTACTAGAAAGTTTGACACTTGCTTTGGCATTATAAAAATATGATTCCTCCTGCCAATAAAACTCCTTGAAGGAGTGCGTGTGTGTGAGAGACTCTGGATATGAGCAATATCTTAAATAATTAAAACAGACAGAAATACACCAGAGATATAGTAGCAAATGAGAAATCAGTGAAATGTGATATAAGGAGAAGACAGAAAGGGGGACGGATGAGATAGAGAGAGAGAGTGAGAGAGAGAGGAGAGAGAGAGAGAGAGAGAAGAGAGAGAGAGAGAGAGAGAGAGAGAGAGAGAGAGAGAGAGAGAAAACAAGCAAATACCCGACAGCAACACACCCAAGGAATCGAGGGGAAGGGGGGTAGCATGAAAAATTACAAATGGATGGGACAGTGCAGGTCGAAGAGAAACACAGAGAAAGAAACCCTTAAATCCACAAGAGAAGAAGAAAAGGACTCCTGTCTGAAGTTAACATCTGGCAGGTCTCGGCCCCCCGCCGAGCCCACAGAAGGTGGAGTTAATTGCTTAATAAGTCGATCAGAGGGAGCGAGGGTGCAGCGAGGGGAGCGCACGGGGAGAGATTAGTTCTATGCTGTGCACTTCAATTAGGAGCCACAATGAAGT
>CM076980.1:28718778-28721278 GCA_039105355.1 Benthosema pterotum | reverse complement strand
TTGAAAGACATGTTTCTCAAGAACCGAACCTAAACCAAAATGCGACGACCATTTAATCATTAGTCATGAATTCCAGCTTACAAATGCTTCTCGATAATACCCGAACGGACCTGAATGGATCTATAAAAACTTTGGATTGCAACCTCTTCAGATGAACATCTATGACAACCCGCCCCCAGGTCTGAAAAGGACCTCCTTTCTGAGGGAATCCTCTCCCAGAATGCCGCGGGAGACTGCCCCGAGACCCGTCTGCCAAAATCCCGCCATTGACCTCCGACCCCAAGGGAGGTCATAGGTTAAGACCGTCTTCCTAAAGGGCTTCCTAATCTGTCGCCCGGTAACAATCATTTTACACTCCCCCAGCTATGACCTTTCACCCCCCATCCTGCGCCACCCGCCTGACCCTCGCCACATGCCCCCACCCCATCCCTTGTTTCCCAGGGAACTTACTGATGCGGCAGTCAGGTCCGGCGAAACCTGGAGCACATTCACAGCGGAACCAGTTCTCTCCATCCACGCAGGAACCTCCATTATAGCTGGACAAACAGAGAGAGAGAGGCATAAACATCAAACACTGACATCATACATTATCAACCTCCCATTGCTGACAGTATAACAGTATTTGATGGGCATGATGGCAACGTTATGGCTAATGTATAGTCCAGTGGTTCTCAAACCTTTTTTTGGTTTGGTTTGGGGATGTTTTTCAAGGTTCACCGTAACCCTACAATTGGATTGTGTACATTGTTATTGTCCATCCATTGTTGACGGTGCCCCATGTCAAAACATAGCCAATCTACAAGCTTGACTTTAATGTCAGACTGTCACTCACAGGTCCCATGTTGTGAGCTGTAGTGTTCCATTTGGACATTTGGACAGTTGAAGGTGGAACGAGGGCCAATCAGCTCAATGTTTGCCACCTAACCCTAAAATGAGTGGACTTCCGTTCCCTATGCAGTTCCTACACAAAACCGTCCCAACCTTTCTCTCTGTCTGTTCCCGCGGTGGAGATGCAGGCCAGAGAATAGAGGAAAAGAAAGGAGGATAACAGAGAAAGGAATGAGTCGGTCAGTCAGCTCGCCAAACGCTGATCCCTCATCAATGTCCAGGCTTCATATGCAAATCCCCCGCTGACCACATACTGAGCGGAGCCTACAGGCCGGCCGGTCGGCCCTCGCTCCCTCCCCATCACACACACCCCAACACCCCCCCACCCGCGGGTCAAGGCTGGTGAATGGTACAGGGGGGCGTCTCTTCACACCCCCATCACCACCTCTACTAATCCGCCTGTCAGTCATTGTGTGTGTGTGTGTGTGTGTGTGTGTGTGTGTGTGTGTGTGTGTGTGTGTGTGGGTGTGTGTGTGTGTGTGTGTGCTGTCATAGGATTGTGTTTTCATCATACACATGTGCACAAGTGAATTCACATATAGTTTCATAATAAAACATAGACAAAAAGCATTCTCACACACATGCACACTCACACACACACACTCGCACACACACACACACACACACGCACGCGCACGCACACACACACACACACACACACACACACACACACACACACACACACACACACACACACACACACACACACACACACACACACACACGCACACACACACCATCTACAAAACCCTGCCTCCATCTTCCAATCTTTAATGGTGAAATCCCACAGCATTAAATCAGACTGAGAGGATAAGATCAGTGGGCCCTTGTCTGAGCCCCCCTAAACCCCCCGACACTGAGAACATCCACTATGCATGACTGGACCGGGGCGGGATAACACCCAGAGACCTGCTCATCAAACCCTGCCAACAGCTTAGCCCCAACAAAGTCTGAGATTTATACGAGCACAGCTCTGTGTTCTGCATTCCCTGCAGGGCCACAACAAAACCTACAACTTACCATGGGTGTGGGTTGCAGTCATTGGTATCTGTGAGAAAGAAAAGGAAAGAGATGGAAAGAAAGTGAGAGGATGAAGAATGAACGAGACAAAAAACAACATATGCAAAAATAACCAGAATCTAACCAGTGAACAATTGACCATAATATTTTTAGTATTTATTCAAATATAAGTGCCCATTCCACCATGAATCCATAGATTGTTTTAGCTGATTCAGTATAGACTTATAATCTAATAGTGAATTAAATTCCTGCTGCTATGTTAACATAGTTCCGGCAGTGTCCTACTTTGGGCACAGGTGGTTCCTTCCCAGCCGTCCTTGCAGATGCAGTTAAAGGAGTCCCCTCCACCGACACAAGTTCCCCCGTTCTCACACGGTCCAGAGTCACATGTGCTGTTCTTGGCTGGAGACACAAACAAAGAGGAATTTAGATGGTTGTTGGAGAATAGAAGAGAAAGGAGACCTGGCGGCGTTTACATGGGCAGACATATTCCACTTGTTTCATGTGCTGTTAGACCAATGCTTTGGTCATGAGTTAGTAAATGAGTCCCGACGGAATGTAACAGTCAGGACTCTTATTATCAGTCGGAAAA
>CM076980.1:28696278-28713778 GCA_039105355.1 Benthosema pterotum | reverse complement strand
GGTAAAGATACACCAGTGCATTCACAGGGTTATTCAAAGCCTTTGTTAAGTTACCCAAGGTTATCCATGTGCCTAGAAGAGAGTCAGTGCACAGACTCACATGAAGAAGCAGACAAAGCACATGCAATTAAGCCAGGCTGCAATAATACAATGAATGCAAAAATATACATTTTCACCACAGGTTTCCCTGCTATGTTGAAAACCCCCAAACCATTTAGTTGTAAATAGAAATTGTTAAGCCTAGGTGTAGAAAGTAGTTTGTCCTATAAAGGCTGCAGCTGTAGCATTGTACAAGTCCAACTTATTTCCTGCATGTTTCTGCATGAACTACTGCTTAATGTGTTGCCTCTGCGAGGCGTTGCAAACTTTGATGTGCGACACCATAGTGTGACAGAGCATAAATTATGCGTTACCGATTCATTCCAAGACGTGAATCACATTTTGCTCTATTTTTATATAGCAGAAATGATTGGCAGGTTAAAACACATTATTGTTTACTTGTATTTGGTTCTGCTGTATAATTCAAGAGAGAACTGTCTGCAGAATGAATGCAGCACACACGCAGGACAAATTTGCAAAGGGGGACTTTTACAATGGCTACCACTGTAAGAAAGACCAAGGAAGAATAGACAGTGCTTGAGGCAAGGAGACAGATGCCGATATATAGGCTAACAGCGTAGGCCAACAGTAGCTAATAGCAACGGATACTGACTGATGTCACAGTTCTGTCCCGACCATCCACGAAAGCAGGCGCAGTGATATCCACCAATCAAGTTTTTGCAAGAGTAAGCATTGAGGCAAGGCTTCGCCAAACACTCATTAACGTCTGCAAAAGGGCGGGGGAGAGAGAGAGAGAGAGAGACAGAGAGAGAGAGAGAGAGAGAGGAGAGAGAGGCAAGACAGAGAGAAAGCTAAGAACCTGCTTACAAGCCCCACCACCAAGCGTAGAGTCCTGGTGTACAATCCACTAAAACTCAACCTAAGGTTCTGAATGTGGGTTCTGAGGTCCTGATCTGTCTTACTGTAACACATGTAATTGTAATCTAACCTTGGTAATGGATCACATTTAAGCAATTCTGGGATGTGGCTGATGCCATCTTAACCAAGACAAAAATTTCACCCCCAACCACTCCAGAAGGTGATGTTTGTTTTTATTTTTTGGGACAAAAATCTCCCGCTCAAGAGTGAGGATAAGGCTCCCCTCCCCCCATTTTCTTTCTTTCTTTCTTTTTTTTCCCCCGATCACATTTCTTGACGTCTCCATGTCTCTGGCGGCCACTCCACTCCCCTGCCGCCCGAGTCGGCTTCATTTCTCTATCGCATTCCCCGCGGGCCGCGCCGGACGCATTCCAAGTGGTCAGTTTCAGAGGCCGGCCGCACACCCCACAGCCCGCCTTCGCCACGCTGTAAACCGCCCGCCGCATTAATACTCCCGGTCCTCCCAGGAGGTGCAGCACCTGTTGGCCGGCTGTAACCCGACACCTCCCTACCCCCATCCCTCTCTCCCTCTCTATCTCTCAGGTACCAGTGGCTCCGTGAAAGGGGAACCGCCCGACAGCCAATAACAGAACCCCCGTAACACAAGAACACATGCAACGCTTTCCTCCTCTTTCCCTCCTTTCTCTCCCTTCATCACTACCTGCTCGTGTGTGCACTGGTGGCAAGTGTGCAGCATTGTAACGAAGTAGAATTTTGAGGTGTTGCAACATTATCTTTGATAATAAGTGTTGGATCATTTATTTTGATACTGTAAGTACATTATGATGCTATAAGTACAGGTGCTTTTTAACAGTAACAGTATTTTTATATAGTGGTATTGCTACATTTGCGTTAACTAAAACACACTTTCTTCCACCACTTCATGTGACAGGTTGTGAAGTACTTTTTCTCTCTGTCGTGTCGGCTGCTGCCTTGCTGTCGCTATGGCTGCCATGCCGTCGGGCTAAGATGTGGAGGTGGGCTCATGCCCAGTTAAGAGAGTCCTTGCCTCACCGTAGCGTACATACCGGCCCGTTTTACCCCCCACCCCCCATCCCCCATCCCCATCCCCCCCAGTCTGGAGCCAAAGATAACCCCGGGGTGGGGTATATTTGCTCTCCAAGGCAGGCAGTTGCCAGGCGGGCGGTTATTTATATCTTTACTCAAGTCACCTGGCTTGAGTTGCATATGATCGTTTCTCTCCATCAGACATGCATGCAGACATGCGCACAAGCACACACGCACACACACACTCCCTTTTCATATTAGTAACCACCCCGCAGTAATACTACTGCTTCGACACGGCAGAATAAACAAACAACTAAATTAGATATATGTATATCTCAGGCAAGTGAGCGTGGGGGTGTGGTGGGGTGGAATGGGGGGGTAGTTGTATTCCTGGCTGGAGTCCAAACACACACAAGATTCACTGTTGGTGCAACGTACAGCAACACGTACAGAATTACACTCCACACGTTCACTGCAAAATGTCATCAAACATGCAAGCGGCCGGCTGGATGTAAGGTCAGATCAACCGCTACATCAAAGGGACAAATCAGCCAAAAATAACCATGGCTCTCTCCCATTCACAACATGAAAAGTAGCATGAACAATGTGACATTATCCCCATATCCCAACTTGTTTCAGAATCTCACAATAAAGGAAGATTACTAGAAATCATCTCTACACATGTCTACAGTACAGGGTGAGACACTACTATGTATATTTGGCAGGCGTTCCCCTCCCTCACATGTGTTTTAACTCCACATAATCAATTCAATAAGGCTCTCGTTTAACTCATTTAACCACTTAAACCCTTCGTTCACTGGGATCTCCCACGGGTCTCTACTTGGTGCCCTCCCCTTTTTTTATTTAGATCGGCTATTTTTGCAGGATGTTCCCCCTATTTTCACCCAACTGTCGCATGTTATGACATGCCCAGAACGGGTATGCTGGATTTCACGTGGCTAATTGATAACAACTCCAATTAAGATGTGACTTACCGATTTGGCAGGTCTTGCCAGTCCACTGCGGGGGACAGATGCATTCAAACCCGTTCTCCAAGTCGATACACGTCCCACCCTGAGCACAGGGGTCTGACTCACACTCATTCGTGTCTGAAATGCACACGCACGTGCCAGTGGACAAGCACACACACACACACACACACACACACACACACACACACACACACACACACACACACACGGACACGGACACACACGGACACACACGGACACACAGTTAGGTCTGGCTTTGTTCAAATATCAACAAAAATTAGATAAATGTTTGCACTCATGTAGAATTGTCCAAAAAAGGGGTTTTCAGTCAAGTGCGTAATCCAAACAAATCATCAAGACTACAAAAGGAATGCTCACACACTAAAAAGGAATGTCCACAGGGGCTTGGTAGATGCTAAAAATATATTTGTTAATGATGATCAATAGTATACAAACCAAAAATGCTACCAAAATGTTGGATGGATGCACTATCCATACCTCCAAGTGCTGCTCAGTGCCGCATACTAACACAAATGGATAGAGGCATACAACATATGCACATGCATGCATGTGAATCTAAAGACATACAAATTGATAGACATGTACGCACATACAGTCGATCAGAAGCACACACTGTACTATTAGCATCTTATTTTATCTCAAGTCAAGTCGGTGCTACTCACCTTTAGCACAGGTGGGCCCAGACCAGCCTGCAGGACAGTGGCACTCAAACCCTGTGGGGACTTCATGACACGTCCCCCCGTTAGCACAGGGGTTGGACACACAGGCATGCTCCGCTACAGAGGGGGAGAGGGAGAGTTCAACAGGTTAGTATGGAGCAGATCCAACTGAGAGTCGGAGGATTCCACAGACAGAAGAATCATATTTTCGAGAGTGTGACAAGTGACGGGTTGAAAGAGATTTCATTATACTGAGGCGTTTGACGGGATGAGGAGAGCATTGCTGACAGGAGTAATCTGAGACCTGATCTTGTCAATCTTATTAACACAACAGTTGAAAGACTGCTCACATTGGCCGCCTGAGATAATAAACTATGAAGAGAGGTAGTTTTGGAAATGAATCAATAACTTTCAGATAGAGAGGAAATTAAGAACTAACATTTTTCAACAACTAAATTAAACAACTCCTCTGTGATGCCAATACGTCACATTTCCCTGCCACTATAGAGGACATTTTGCAGATGCATACATGTGTTCAACCGAACACATCTGGTGCATTCGACTCGCTGACTCACCGATCTCGCAGTTCTTGCCGGAGTAGCCGTCAGGACAGGCACAGTTGTACTCATCAGGCTCCGTGTTCATACACGTCCCTCCGTTCTTACATGGTCGGTTGGTCCCACAGTAATTAAGATCTGCACAGAAAACATCAAGGAATGTCTCTGTGGTCTTGTACAAAAATAAGTCTTTTCATCATGTCCACATGTGTGTTTGTTAACCCATCTCTCTTAGTCAAAACTGCCTCTGTAACTAACAAAGCTACACACATTGGATTTTACTTAATTGAGACAATTTCACTTAATATTTATGGTCTTCTTACTTTTTTATCAATTTCACGATTATTGTGAAAGTGATAAACGAGTAAGAAGGCCATAAATACATGTATAAGCTTTATGCATAACGATGATACACGCACACCAGAATTTCCTTTCCTAATAATGGTAAAAGTTCCTCGATTGTCAATTAGCTAAGTGCTTATACTGACTCCTCCTACATTATCATTGTCAGATACATGATTGGCCGGTTGAGTCTGACCTTTGTCACAGAGCAGGCCTCCCCAGTTTTTGTCACAGCTGCATTGCCAGGGCTCGTTACACGACCCATGGACGCAGCCTGGATAGGGCAGACACTCATCACAGAACGGACCTGTCCAACCGTAGTTACACCTACCACACACACACACACACACACACACACACACACACACACACACACAACACACAACACACACACACAAAAGGAGAGAGATGATTACTACTAATTTAATAATTACTAATTACATATACTGATTTCAACCTTTTTCAACATGTTATGAATTTATTGGATACATTCATTAAGAACTAAAACCCCAATTTGCTTTGTTGTACGTCAAAAAGCAAAAGCAGCCTAGAAGAGCGACAGCATATGAACTTGAAGATGTTCTATTTTCACAGAATGTTCACTATTTGACAAATGTCCATCTTTTACGACATGCCCAGAATACGGAAGCCAGAAGTGTTTCAAGTGAGCAGATAGGGCTTTGGTGCCTTGCTTAAGGGCACTCCAACGGGACAATTAGGAATGTGTTGCTGGAGAATAAATTAAATAATTTAGTTCTCTGTAATGGTGTGAAAACTCTCAAGGACACAAGGGGCTTGTGTTTTTTTATTTTTTTGGAAAATCTTCATTTGTGGTCAAGAAGAGGTAATTTAATACACAATGCTCTTGGTTCTTGTTCTCATGGGGTGAGAAGCAGTGATATAGTAAAATAGGGTAAGTAGTGTTTTAATGCTTTTACAGAAAATGAATAAGGTCAGTTTGCACATTCAAGATGACCAAGACACAGTATTAATCATATTTACAGCAACAACTTGGAGGAGCATACAGTATGCAGGGATTTAGGGCAAACAGAGACACTCAGTCACTTGGGGAGATTTGGCTCTGAGATTTTGTGGAAAACTGGAAATGTGTGGGCAAAAAGTAATTTATCAACAAGAAAAAGTAAGACATGTTCATTAAGGTTGACTTACATGACACACTGTTAAATCAAACACACCTACAGTAGAATATCCTTCTAAGGCAGGGCTTCTTATAGCTGGCAACTGTATGGAAGCATTTGTGGGACTAAATAATGTTTTTTTCCCCTCTCCAAATAGTGCAATCGTTTGGTTTCAGGAGTTTGGCTCTGATTGTGCTGCATGAGCTGTTTGAAGTAATTTTATGTTAATATTCTGCACTCGTTGGAGCTCTAAAATACTGGTTGGTGAAAGCTGCTATGGATCTGGATGTTTGCATAGATTAATGTCAGTGTTGAAAGCTGACCTTAAAAGAAGTTTGCCACTGAATCAGAATTGAAATGCAATCGGGGTAATGATTCATTCGAATGCACTTCACACAACTTTGGGAAGTTGTGACACAGTGAAACGCCACAAGAGTGACAGTAACTTGCTTCTGGCTCCATCAAGGTGAATTACCCTCTGCAGCTCCTAATCTTACGGTGAGTGTGAGTGTGCGTGTGCGTGTGCATGTGCGTGTGCGTGTGTGTGTGTGTGTCCTTGGCTATATACAACATGCTGACATGTTTGCGTGTGTGCATCTGTGCTATGTGTGTCAGTATTACTCGCATGCACGCATCCGTGTGTTTATGCGAGTACAGTCTATTCCACCACTACGCACTGTGGGGGCATGGCTTTGTACTCTGCATGCATGCACGTACGCGCGCGTGTCAGACCTCTTCCTCTGCCTTAAGGACGTGTCTAAACGTGGAACCAGCAGAGAGGAAAAGGAGGACCTTGTTGGAATGGTGAGAGGGGCTGCCTAGAAGCTGGAGCCCCCAGGGAGTGCAGGCCGAGGGGCCAAGGGGCCAACAGGGTCTTGGGGGCCGAGGGCCGTTAGGGCAGCCGGTTAGGGGTTAGCTAATCAGTTGGTTTATGGCAGCACTCCGTTATTTCAAGGCCAGTGGTAACCTTGCCCCACCTGTCCTGTCATTTCTCTGTCGGGGCTATTTTAGGAGCCAATACCCCCCCCCCCTCCTTCCCTGAGACACACACACTTCAAAATGGCCGCCACCCAAACAGAAGTCTACTCTTAGCGGCGGTGATATACAGCACGCACTGCTGGGGTGCTCTAGTGTGCTGCACGGTTGTAGACAAGAGGCGCCGGGCTGAAGTAGTTTTACAGTTGATACTTTGCTTCCCCCCACACACATACACAGGAACACACAGGAAAATAATAAAAGTGGTACAATCTGCAGGTCGAATGACACACAGCTAAATTGGCCTATCATGAAAGTGGAAAATAAATGAGGTTTTAATAGTATGTGTAGCAGCCAACTGGCTAAGCTTGACTTTAACTATACATAACACTAGCTGGCTGCCCATGCAACTGGACCTTATTGGACAACTGGACCTTATTGATCACTTTTGTTTGCAGGAACTTTGCTGCAAACATGTTGTATAACGCAGGTCCAACATAGGCATGTCGGGATGAAAATGGTTAAATTCAGTGCAATTTAAATCTGACCCACAGGCAGAAACGGAAACAGAATCCCTTTATTCAACCAGTGGAACAAATTTTACAGAAGCCATTTTGCCGGTGGCTTTTAGCGCCGCGAGGACGTAAACGACTATGGCTTCTCAAATGACACAACGCACGCACACACACACACTGAGTGTGTCGCACACACTCTGAGACAAGCTCAATTGACATATCAATACCGGCGCGCTGCAGAGAGTGTGACAGCACACATCGGTCTGTGTGTATTGTGAGCGGTGCAGTGTTATTGTATCCAAACACTGCGGTTGGACGTGGTTAACATGCTGCCCCAGCACGCCGTGGTGGGAACACGGACAGTCTGTCTGGCCACAGTGTGGGACAGCAGGCAGACGCAGAGGAGACCGCAGACCTACTGTTATACTTACTACTCTGCCTGGCTTTCCGTTCCTCGTTGTGTTATTTCCCTCGCTTGCACTCCTCTCTCAGTCCTTTGTGTTAGTTTAACTCTGAAGTCTGAACATATACAAAAGTAACCTTTGGATGTCATAGAGCAGCGGTTTTCAACCATTTTGATACCAGGGCCCACTATTTATTCAGCATTTGAGCCACGGACCACAATTTGATGACATTTTCACCCCACAGACCCCCAAAACTAAAAAAAAGTCCTTTTGTTTTTGTCCACAATTCCAGGCTGGATTTGGGAAACACAACAGGCAAACACACAGATCAAAATGGCCATTAATCTTTTACATTCTCTAGTTGTGTAAACTTTGGCTAATTCAGATGATGAATATTACAAGTCTTGAGAGTGTAAACATGAAACCAAATGGACCCACAAGGGTCCATTTGGTTTCATTTTAACACTCTAAAACAGTTACATTTGGTTAACCAACTTTCCATCACTTAGCTGGGGACCACCTGTAACCCTCTCAAGGACCACTGTCATAGGGTATCCTCTCTCTCACTCTCTCGTAATCATTTGCTGGGTGTATCTCATGTCATCTAGTAATGTTTCTTACTCTCTTATTCTGAAACAATGAAAAAACACTGTGTGCAGCTCTATAGGTAACACATCTTGTACTGTTTGCTTACGGCTATGATTAAAACAAAACGGAAACCACCCTACCAAAAATGAAACTAAAACACCCTACAAATGTACTGCACGCGATAAGAGAATATGCCAGCTGTGACATGCAGGAAAGACCCAAGAGTTGAGGAACGTAAAACAAAGAGTCATTCCATTAAGAATGAAGTGTCAGAAATGCTCCAGCCCTTTCCCCAACACACGCTGTGGGAATAGACAAAACACCCTGTGGATTGCTATCTAGTAGAAGAAGGAGGTGCAGGCGGTGTGTTGCAGTAGGTATACAGCCCTGGTTCCCAACCAACTTCTATGGGTCACGACTTAAAAGTCAATTGTAAAATATAGCATATATTTTTGAAAGAGCTGTACATTAATTGAACATGCGTATAGAACATTTAAAACGAACAAATTGACAAATAAAAAAAAAGTCGAGACGTGAAAGGCTTGGGAACCACTGAGGTAGGAGGAGAGGTGCAGACCTCAGTGAAAGAGGTGGGGAGGGAGCTGGTGATGGAAGGAGGCAGAGCAGGAGGTAGAGGAGGAGGTGGTGGTGGAGGTGGAGGTGTACTGGAGGCGTTGTGGACCGACCAGTGTCCACACAAGAGACTGCTGTTGAATTATTTACAGGAGAACCTCGCGCCCAAACCCTGCCGGTCGGAGGGAGCCCGGCTGTTGCCTGGATACATCTTTTTAGTGGTGTCACATGAGGGAGCGTAGGTTTGTGAATGCTCTGCGCGCCGTGTGCGTGCGTGAGTGTGCGTGCGGAAACCAGATACCAAACACACAACCTTTTTTTTTTTACCCTAAGCCAGGAATGTTTTTTTTATTCCTTTCACTCGTTTATTTCTTTGACTCTATATTTCCTTCTCTCCCACTTGCAACCTCCCTTCTCCTCTCTCCTTCTGTCTCTCTCTAGCTCTCTCCTACTCCCTCGCACTCTCCCTCATTCTCTCTCTCTCTCTCTCTATCCAACTATCATACTTTCGCCCACTGTTTTATTCTTTTTCTATTCGGTGCTCCCCACCACCTCACCCTGGCTTTCTTCACTCCTTCACCCTCCCTCTCTTCCTCCCTCCCTCCCTCCCTCTAGTGTGTTTCTGATAAAGATGGATCCGTAATAGATCACATGTTGAGACACATTCCATCTGCCTTCCAATCCTCCGGCCATTTACCACAAACGTCAGCAGGTTTTGTGTGTGTCTGTCTGTCTGTGTGCGTGCACGTCCATGCGTGCGTGCATGTTATTTTTATTTCATGAGATCTTAAGCTGAATCAAACCTGTTTTCCTCAACATACAGTCCCACAGTCCCCACCCAGTAGATGTCTACCATACAGAAGACATGATATAGAGAGAGACAAGATTGAGACACAATGTTATACGAGGGGGAGAATGGCATGCAACACTGGTCTTATGATTCAGACGCATAATGTCTAGTCTGGCCACAATGCGTGTATGCGAGTGTGTACAAATACGCATTCTTGTTACACTGCTACAAGAACCACAGTGCCATTCCACCGCAGTACTACGCAGTTTTGTAGTATCAGATTTATAGTTTAGATGTAACCAAATGGACCCTTGCTCACTTGGAGTTACAAGTGGATAAGCAAACACTGATGATTGACCAAATGGTTATACTTGGTTATACACAGATCACTAGGCCATGCACTGTTATGGATGTTATATTTCTCACTATCTTTCAACAGTGGTTTAGACAGTCTGTGAAGAGGCACTCCAAATGCAGAGGAACATACAGTACAGACAGGAGTATTATTTGTCACTCCTAAGTGTATCTCTATTTTTATCGGTCCTGTGTTTCTAAACTGCAGTGCTGCTGCCACTAACTGCATTTCCTCTGCACGTCTAAATGTAGTTGGAAGGAATAAATTACAAAAAAAATGTGCTTTTAAAATAACATCGCCCTCCAAGGCATCTGCCGTAATCATAATGAACACATGTGATAACAGTGCAGCAGTGATAACCCCAGTAATTGTGTCAGCCACTGCGTTATGAAAGCGCTACTGTTTCTAGGTGAGCGGAGGTTAGCACGGGACCTGTCTGCCTCGCCACCGTCTGGGAACCTTCTCCACCCAAATCCCCCCAGCGCCAGACAAACAAGGAGGAAGACATGATGGGCAGGGCAGCGAAGGAAGTGTTAGAGATGGGAGGAAAAGGTGTTAGTAGAGGATGGAAGGGAGGAAGAAAGAGTAGAGGAATGAGAGGGCGGGAGGGAGGGAGGGAGAGAGAGAGAGAGAGAGGGGAAAGGAAACAGAGTTGAAAAAACATCTCTCTCGTTCTTTCTTTCTGCCTCTCTCTATCATAGGCAGGCTTCAGAACAGGAAGTAGAACAATAGCATTCTGGATCAGAGTGAAGTGTGAGAGATGTGTAGTGGTAGAAATGTGTGCGTGTGTGTGCGTGTGTGTGTGTGTGTGTGTGTGTGTGTGTGTGTGTGTGTGTGTGTGTGTGTGTGTGTGTGTGTGTGTGTGTGTGTGTGTGTGTGTGTGTGCTATCATTAGCATTGGACATGACTAGTACCAGCCAGGGGTTATGATATGTAGGCATCAGGAGTATAGGAGCGAGTGAGAGAGAGGAGAGTCAACTCACTTGCACTCCCCTGGTAGATCACATGTCCCGTGGAGTAGGCTGCAGCCCTGCTTACAGATGGCTGAGAGAGAGAGAGAGGGAGAGAGAGAGAGAGAGAGAGAGAGAGAGAGAATGTCAGTGGGTGTTATGAAGCAGGTCTCCACTGGCAGATATTGCATAGACGCAGGTCAAAATATAATATCAGCTCAATTCTGACCGTATCTTTTTCTAACATCTATTCATGACACGTGCGTGGCTATGCACCATGAACAAGCGGGGGAAATGTGTTAGTTTTGCTGTGTAGTAGCAGTCACATCATCGTTAAATTCCCATTTCCTGTGTTTCCTCAACAGACAAAACATCATTTATTTTGTCGCAGTGCCACTTCAAACAGCAAGCTGTGGCTAATGGCAAGCTGATGATGTCAATGCCAAGCATCTACCGCATCTAGCTTAACTAAAATAATGTATGAGCTGTGGTTGTGTGTTGGCAAAACACATTTTCTAAACCAATGCTAAGCAAATGCTGTGCCATGGCACAATGGTGTACAATGAGACGAAACCAGGGGAGCCTTGGGATTTAGTGGCAAATGCCAAGTCTTAAAATAAAGTTTGGCCATCCTAACCACCTGGCCCTCCCAGAGACCCACAGTTTGAACAACAACTGTTCCCTTCTTACCCTTCTTGCAGTCAGGACCGGTCCATCCCTCCATGCAGCCCTGATTGCCAAACTGATCGCAGACGTAGTGGCCGAAGTAGTCGTCACGCGGTCGGCACACCTTGTTGCACTTGCTACCGTAGTAGTTCTCGTCACAGCGCACACGGATGCTGTACTCGAACCGGATGGAGGGGGTCATGTACTGTTCGATCTGACGCTCCTCCCCAGGCATGATCATCCCTCGGCGGATGCTTCGTCCTATCAGAAGGTCCTCGTCTGTGCCAGACATACAGTATAGGAGAGGAGAGACGGAAATTAGGAATATAGCATTGCATTATCAGCTCTGTATGCAACAAATCTGTGACATCATGATCCATTTTGAGGATGGTTTTCCTCACTACTATCCCTAACAATAGAATTTGCTAATGGTAGTGCAATGGTGGTGCAATAGACAGATCACTTATTGTTATTGCCATAGCTCTTTTATTATCTAAAATATCCCCGACGGGGGCGTGACCCAGACTACCTGCTGCTGGTCAGCGGGACTGGAGAACAGACAGAGCAGAAAACATAGAAAGAGGCGTTGAAGCGCTCCGAGATCAGAGGGAGGGGGGTCGGATGAAGCTCTGTTCTTCCAAGCAGCAACACAGAGGAGGAAAAAAGAAAGGAAAGGAAAAAAAGCGGGCAGGAGCAAAAGGAAAACAAGCCAAACACAAACAGAGGGCGAAGGAGCCGGCGTCTGCGAGGCCTTGATAACCCTGAAACGCTTTTTTTCTCCCCCCAGTTTTCCTGCTTTGTGAAACTGCCTTTTCTGGCTGGCTCGCTCTTCACCTCCCCTCCCCGCTTCTCTCAGGATATCCAGTCCCGACTCCTTCGGAGCCAGGGCGGAAATAATAAGAGACGGGGAACAGAGGAGGAAGGGCGACATAGGAAAGGGCCTTTAGCTTGTTCTCAAGGAACAGAAGCACCATGACCCAGCAGGCCGCCCCATGCACCATGCAGGACAGCTGTGGCACTGACATGATGGCATGGGCAGTGGCATGGTGGCACGGGGACAGGGCAGGCCCAAAACTCTTTTCAGGTTTCTGTTACACTTCACACCTCACCTTCACCTCGTGGACGGATTGCAACCAGACTACCAAATTACAACGCGGTAGTCTGGCCTAACCTGAAATGTTTTTTGCCTAGTTGGGCGGGTACCGACGCAGCCACACTGGTAGATCTGATTTGATCTCACCAACGTGTCGTCATCCCCAGCCCCTCCCCTCCAATGCTGTGCTACATCACATCATTTGGGGTGATGCCCACCCCCACACATTGACTATCACTTCTCCCATCGTGGCTAACGATTTAGTCAAGGTTTTTTGGCACAACGCGGACGAAAATAAATGCCTGTGTGTTGAGGCTAGCAACCCAGCAACTGTAGTAGTGTGTACATTCCTGAGCACAATATCAACATGATAACCTCTTCCAAATCTGTTTCAATGCCAGTGGAAATAAAATGGGGAGAGTATTGTTTGTTCGAGAGTGTTGTTCGTTGTAGAACCCATGGCATGTACAGAATGCAAAACAGACACTTTAGGGAGGAAATAATCCCACATTGTCTATGCATTGGAAACCACTTGCAGGTCTGAGATAAAGACTTAGCTCCTCTTGTTTGACTTAACACAAGACGGGTGAGTTGCCCAGCAGTAAACTAACTGACATCACCTTTTAAGAGCCATCAATAAACCTTTACTACCAGGTAGCATAAAAACAGGCAATAGGTTAGAAATGTATTCCCACGCTGTCCTTACTTAGTCCATCTCTGAAAGTTTACACCCCACACACACGCACACACATGCATGCATGCGCCCACACACACACACACACACACACACACACACACACACACACACACACACACACACACACACACACACACACACACACACACACACACACACACACACACACACACACACACACACACACACACACACCACCTGAACAGCAAAGCACTCACTCACTGCTGTTCATTTCCAGCAATTAGATATAAAAATATAGACCAATCATGTGCTCTCTCTCTCTCTCTCTCTCTCTCTCTCTCTCTCTCTCTCTCTGCTGAAGGAGCCTCTCAAAGAGAGCTGTTGTTACTAGGGAGAGCAGATGACAGAGGAGAGAGAGAGAAAGAGAGGGGGGAGGCAAATTGGCTTACATAAATCATCAAGGGGACTTCAGATATTCAAGTGTAACGTATTTGACCAAGTCAAGAGTAATATAATAGTCTACAGTATGTGTTCCAAAAAAAAGACTGTTATAGCCCACATTTTAAGTGCACTGAAATTAATTGCTGTATTGCTATTGCACTGTATTGCATTGGAAGTTCCTGTTTCATCTGTTCAAGGAGCTCAGGTGCTTATGCTTGATTTATATTTTAGAGCAGACAACCACGAGATAACAATGTGCAACACGTTGTGAGCAGATAGACTGCCTTTTTGCAGTGTGCTACACCCGCACACGACTACTGTAAGTAGAACACTGTTACTCTGACTGGTGATGGAACATCTGAATCTCTCTAATATTACATTCCTCTGAGGGGGCTTCAGTCTATGGCACATTGATGACAAAAAAACATTAAGCTAAATTGTTAAAATATAAAAAGACAGACGATACACTTGATATACGACGCTCTGCTACCGTCACATTTACACTGAGGGGTTGTGCGCTACACATTCTGTTGGAAGACAATCCAGGCTGTTGCCACAACAGTGAACTTGCCATGATCGATGAACTGCTTGGCAGAGAGGCGCGCACACACACACAGCGCCTTTCAACAGCACCTCCGTCCAGGTGCTTTCATAACCTGCCAGCCTTTTATGAGTGTGAGTCATTCTCTCCCCTTTTATTATGAAATGTACATCACATAAAAAAAGTTATTTTGGTTTTGGGTTCAACAGGGATGCTGCACGCTTCCTCTTTTCAGACCGTTAAGCACTGCAAACAAACCGGTCAATTTGTAGTACCGTTTATTTTTACAGGCCTGTTGGAAACCTGAGACAGCTGGAGAGTGTACCGTCTGATTTGCATCGTGTCACGCAAAAAAACATAACCGATTTACAAGCTTGCAATGCAGCACGGCACGCTGTGTTTGTGAGCGTGTAGATCACCTATTTTTGGCAAAGGCACGTTATTAAGTATAAATCGGGGTTTCATATCATGACAGAGATGAGTCAATCAGTTTTCTCCGTTGCAGAAATGGAGATGTGAGGCAGAACAGCAGGTCTGCATTGATTTGTGACACATTTTTTTCTGTCATGGATCTGACTGTGTGATTTCAGCATTAGGCAACACGCATTGGCATTACGCCCATCTCAACCACATGTATTTCAACCAAGAGGTTTCTTTTTAATGTTCTGTCTGTCTCACATGCTGCAGACCTACTCAATTACAACATCCCATTAAATGACCATTTAATCACATTAACCCTGGTGTTCCTCCCTATTTTTGGCATGCCATTATCGGAGATGCTTTGCAAAATCTGAAAGTAGCAGAACTACACGTGGCTGTTGGCCAAGTAAAAAATAGTATAATACATTAAAGCGGCTCTCTGTTTCCACATGTTTTCTGGAACTCTTTTGTGAGTTTTTAATGCGTTGTGTTATTTACAATGTCAACCACCTGCGTGAAGTGGATATGGGATATGTGATCGAGGTGAGAGGCGGCCCTGCCCCTGCAGACGTGCCACCTCCTCAGCGACGGCAAACAATAGCGCTGGCCTCCTTTTCTCTCCAGCAGTGTTTCTGTTTTGTTTTTAAACACACAGGGGCTTCCTGAAGCACAAACAGCTCTGGACAGAGCCTCTTTTTCCTGGGGCTTCGCCAATCCGCTGCCCAGGACTGATCCTGGGCCTAAATGACTGCACTGTATACTGTTATGTTCAACTTTTTAGCTGACACTCGCTTATTTTACACTTTCGGGGTTAAATTAACACTCAGGTTTTTACCACAGCAACTGTGGAATTAAACAAACTTGCGTAATAGCCTCTGAACTTTGTGACTCGTCTGTCTGTCTGTCTGTCTGTCTGTCTGTCTGTCTGTCTGTCTGTCTGTCTGTCTGTCTGTCTGTCTGTCTGTCTGTCTGTCTGTCTGTCTGTTCCATACAATATATCCATTCATTTACATCCATCCATTTACTGTATCTATGTCATCAAATTGAGCAGTAAAGGAGAACTGAACAGCTACAGTAGGACCTTACGGTGTGTATCAGAGAAGTCATAATGCATGTTCCACGATAATTAAGTGGCATTCGGTAGCCGCCCGTAGCTGACAGCTGGGCTGAGCTAATTAAGAGACAGAAAGGGGAAAAAAGATCTCTAAACCCAAATAGAAGCCGCACAGCTTAAATTAATGCCTTAACGAACCCATGTGCTCACAGGCTTAATATAGTTAGTGTCTCTAACTGTCTGACAGGCTCGGGTGAGGGTGGGGGGCTTGAGAGAGACAGGAGGATTGAGAGGGATGCACAGAACGAGGGAGAGAAACAAGGGGGGTGAAGAGACAGTGGAAGGTCAGTGGGAAAGGGGAAGAGTGGGGAAGAGAGGAAGTGAGAGAGAGGGTATACGAGGAGAGAGAGAACTGGGAGGTGGAGAAAAGGGAATAAGAAATGGATAAGAGTGAGGGAGTGAGGCTGAGAGGAAGAGAGTCTGAAATGAAAAGAAAGGAAAGGCGGGAGAGAGAGAGAGAGAGAGAGAGAGAGAGAGAGATAGAGAGAGACAGACAGAGAGAGATAGAGAGACAAAAGAGTGAAATGGGCTAAATAGAACTAGAAAATGTTGAGAAATAGAGAAAATAATTCACACACGTGTACACACATGCACACACACACACACACACACACACACACACACACACACACAGGGCTGCACACAGGACCGCACACGCAGCCAGCTCTCGCATCCACGCAACAAAATCCACACCAATAGAACCGATGGGGTGGCGGTTATACTTCCATTTGTAGTTGATACACCCTCAGAGTTAACATGATGCACTCTGGATTTGACTAGGAGTCAGTCTAGTGTGTGGGTCTGGGCCCACAGCCCAGCAGGGATGTGACCCTACCACCCATGAACCCCTGCCGTGCAGCAGGAAACGCTAGCTGTTAGAACAACGCTGCGTTGGGAGGATTAGTGAGAATGAGTGACACGGACACAGTGTGTGTGTGTTCACAGGTCAGTGGCTGACACAGAGCCACTGCTATCAGATACAACCGCTAAACCCAACCCCTGAGCTGGCCTCCACCCAGCTACGTGTTGCACCCGCTGCACACAGACTGCACAGCGGCACTGCGTCCCACATGCATTGTTCCATGATTTCATCACCGTTCCTGGGATTTCCCCCCCAACCATTAAAGAGATTGAGAGAGAGAAGGACAGGTAGACTGCTAAACAGACGAAGACGGTAGAAAGCCACTGGGAGAGGATTTTGTAGAAAAAAAAATGCCTGGAAATGTAAACTGAAGTACAAGCAAGGTATGCACTGAAAGGATATGATACGATGCGACTTTATTGAATTTGTTTTGCGGGCAAAGCGTGGAGAGGAACATTAAATGAACACCAACAACGGGATTCACACGCTGCACTCCCTTGTTCAAACAGTCAGCCAGCCAGCAATTAAGTTATCCAGGCAGACCCTCAGACACTCTGTGAGCCAGTCAGTCTTTGCATCAGTCGGTTAGCCAGTCTTAAGTTCCAAATATACAGTAAGCCATTCAGTCAGCCTCTGAGTCAGTCAGCTCGCCAGTCACCCAGTCATTCAGCTATTCAGCCAATCTGAGTCAGTCAGTGAGCCAGCCAGCCAGCCAGCCAGTGACGTATTCAGTCTGCCATCGAGGCAGTCAGTCCATAAGTTGTTAAAAGTCAGCGGTCAGCCAGCTAGCCAGATCTTCAGTCAACTAAGGCAGTTATCTAGCTAACTTAATTCGCACAGGCGCCTAGCCTCACCCACA
>CM076980.1:28648778-28691278 GCA_039105355.1 Benthosema pterotum | reverse complement strand
GATGCTAACTTGCCTAATACAAGTCCTGTACAAGAAAGATATGAATCTTGTGGGTCACAGAACTAAAGAATTTAAATGAAAATGTTATGGGGGCAACTTCATCGCACGTGGCACGAAGCAACACGGGCGATGAAGCTGCCCTCATGCCATTTTCGCCTGCCCCTTCCCAATTGGGAAATGTTACATCTGGGCCTAATATTGTTTTTTTGTTACTTTCTGTACGTTCCAGTCAGTTGCTATGGAAACCTGAAGAGTGACAGGGTGGGGCATTGAACAGCCATCTCGCTAACGCTAACTCACTGTTGCACCAACTCTGAGAACGCACCTTACGGGCCCATTCGGTTACATTTGCATTACCTCAGAGTTACAGATTATTACATTACGCAGACAGAACCGACAGATGGAACCAACATAGAAGTCGGTTTCAACTTCCAAAATATTTTGGCTATAACCTCAAAGATAAATTCTCTGGAAAGCTACGGTGATTTTCTTACACTCTTTATCAGCTGTCAGAGGCTAAGAGGAATGGCCTAGTGGGCTAAATACTAGGTTCTGATGACAGATTTACTGTATGAGATATATCCTTTGCTTGGCCTTATATAATGTTCAACATGAACGGTGTGTGAAGCGGGGCTTGTGTAGGACAACAGGCATGAAGGGATATGTCTACAACAGCTGTCTGGCTCGCTATAAAGCAGCGCTTTTCAGACATTTCTGTGCCCAAGGCACACATCTGGGGCAAGTCAAAATCTGAAATCCCACCTGGAATCACAGTGAAAACAGCAGACCTACATAACTCACACAATGCCCCGCCATGCATCTCGAGCTTATAGATCAGATGCCCCACTACTTAGCTACTTCAAAAACATTTGTGTGTGTGCACGTGCACACTTGTGTGTGTGTGTGGAAGGGGCGGGGGCCGGGGGTGTTGCCTCTGTATTGGGTTATGATTGAAACTGTAAAATTATTATAATTAAATAACAAAATCCCCAAGCACACCTGGACATATGGCATATTAGTCACATATCATTTAGGAACCCCTGCATAGAGCACTACTGATACAGGAGCCCCACATACATAGCAAACACACCGACCACTGCTAAATGTACAACTACAGCATCCAATTTTTCCAACATTTTAACGTGAATGCGTTCCACAAAAAAAAAAAAAAAGTGCCTGGAGGCAGCGTTTCCCCCGAAGCCAAAAACAAACCAGTGGGTTAGCAGTAGCTGTACTTTCTTCCCTCCCAAACTGTAAGTACACATTACTACATGGTCAGGACTCCCAGGGCCGGCTGTCACTGTGGCCATGCATAGCGGAGCGGTGACATCACGATGCCGGCCGGCCGCCCCCAGGAGGACGCTTTGGGGTAGAATACTGGCGTCGTGAGCGTCAGCTAAAACATGATTCATACCACGCCGAAAATAGCCGACCGACCAGATCGCAGTGTGTAGCAGCAGTGCGACACGCCGCAAGGCAAGCTTGCAGATGGGCCATCTTCGGTGAACGATCCACTCTGTTCCGCCACTGGCCTATAGTTGTATTACAACCATCAAACATGATAAGAGCGTGAAACATTATCTCTCACAACACAAGAGGACCTGCAAAGTGCTAAGACAGTGACGAGACAGAATTTAGCACGTGTAATCATATACAGTCACAACTTTACAATTAATGATTAATTTGCCGATTTGGCCTATATAGTAAATGGATTCAGATGAACCCCACTTCTACTTGGGAATCATCAACATGTTCATACAAGATGCTTAGCCATAATCACACGGTAGGACCTCACGAAAACTGCAATTTTCCAGTCAGATACCATTAGCCGCTTCTCCACAAGAGGACCCAGTTCTTGTGCACAATAAAATCCTCTGTGTTAATTTAATGCTGAGCTAGTTGGCCTGCATGGGCCCTGCGTTCTCTCTGGCGTTTAACCACTTCAACCTGGACTCCGTACCATTAGACTCATAAATAAGCCAAAAAATGGTCAATGTGAATGAAAGTCCAAGTCCATGGAGAACGACTTCACTGTCTCAGAAGACACAAGCACAAGCACACGCACACACACTCTTTCAAATACACATTCTGCTGTCTATCGCACATGGAAACACACACACACACACACACACACACACACACACACACACACACACACACACACACACACACACACACACACACACACGAACACATTCTCGTCTGACAAATCCGCGAGACCCGTGTTAAGATGACTCAGTCTTTATAAGCTCCTACTATCCATGAAACAATGCAGCCAGTGAGGCACTGATTAATGAGGCCAGTGATTTAATAACTGATTATAATTCATCATAATCAATTTCACTCTATTAATCAATGTGAGACCTCAACCACCAGACACACAAGGACGCACGCAACTCTTACTGGTCCATTTGGTGCCATTTGTACAGAGCAGTAAGGGCATTTGTGTGTGTGTGAATGTGTGTATGCTTGTGTCTGTCAACAACATACGGCAGTGTTTCTCTGCATATACCGGTATGTATGAGTGTGCATGCGTGCATGCGTGCGTGCGTGCGTGCGTGCGTGCGTGTGTGTGTGTGTGTGTGTGTGTGTGTGTGTGACCGAGTGCGTCTCTGAAGAACAGTGGCTTGCAGAGCCGCGACCCCCTGCTGCCTGTAGTGTGACCTTACAGATGAAGAGCCCGGCACTGGGGTCGGAGACACCCGACACCTTCCAACCAATTTACAAGAGCCCTGGGGATTTAACTTTTTCATTAGCTCAGGAGAAACCAGCCCCCTCCTCACTGCCCTCACCTGTTCAATGAATAAATTACCCCCCACCACAACCCCCATCAGGACGGCAGGCAAGTGCAGAGAACAGCATACACAACACATGCACGTGTAAAAGTAGAATGGATGTGAATCTACATATAAAATGAACAGCATGTTCAATTAGTGGAGTCTGACACGCTGAAAGTTGCTTTATGTTTTGAGGCTGAACTGAGCATTTAGAACTTAATAAGTCCTATATAAACTACAATATAAAAATAGTGAAAATAGTTGAACAAGAAGTTGATCTTGAACCTTTTTGTTTAATTTTTAAAGTTTAGAGTAGAGATACTGTTGGGCCCTTTGTGTCCTGGTTAAATCTCATTAGGTTTTTCTCTATGGAGCAGTGTCAAACTTGATACAGGACCTGATGACGCTGTGTGTTTGTATCTTGGCTCTCCTGTTTCTGGCTTTCAGGAAACAATTGTTCATGTTCACGTCAAACTTGGACTAACCACTTCTCTTCAAGAAATAAGCACGGCTTTTCCATCTGTGTTGAACGCGTGATTCTTCCAGCCACGGATTGGATAACAAAAAAAAAAAAGAAAGAAAATAGAACCTCTCGCTTTTTTAATTGAATATTCACTGAAACCAGAGTTGGGGGGTGGGGGTGTCTGAGACCCAATTAACAACTTTTGCAGAGTTGCGATCGGAGGGGAAGAAGAAAAAAAAAAGGCATCCGAGACAACAACACCTGTCATGTCACACCTGTTAAGTCTCCTGACATGAATAAAACATGCACCTCTCCCAGGGGAGACAATGTGCGACGGCAGCTAATTTAGCAAGTTATTAACAGCAAAAAGCACTCCCTCCATCCTCCTCCTTCCCGTCCATCCTCCCTCCTCTCTGCCTCTCCCAATTCCTCACCTTCCCTCCTGATAAGAGCCTTGCTCCCTCGCTCTCTCTCCTCGCCAACCCACAGGGCCGTCTCAGACGGCAAATCTAATCTAAGCCAATCTAATCAAGGCTTCTCAAAAAAAAAGTCGTCTTTTTTTACTGTGCCAGAGAAGACGACAGGAGGGGGGGGGAAATGGGTGAAATGACCCAATTCACTTTTCCACACCCCAAACCCGTGAAAATCTATTTCTGTCATGGTGGCGTGTTATAATGGTTATAATGCTTCTTTCAGCAGGCCAGAGACAGAAGGGGGGGGGGTGAATTCTGCCCTTTATTGTGAATTGATGATGTGGTGTTTTCCACGATGAGAGCACTGGCACGGCATGTGGCTTTCAAAGCCCTTTGCGGGCTCCGGTTCACTTCTGTCCTCTGAGGCGTCCTTTTAAAAAAAAGAAGGACAAAAAAAAAGATGACCCTCCTTTGACTCGTTAAGCAAAGTTTCTCAGTTGCCGTGCGCTGTGAGACGGTGATCTCTCAGACTGGAGCCTGCTTTACAGTGACGTGACGAATAAGAGGATCCTCAGAGATGTATGGCATACACAATTTCATTCAGAGTCAAAATAGATGACACACACACACACCTGTAGTGATGAGGGGCCAACCGAGCCAACGAAAACAAGCGTAATATCATGTAACGGTAGCCGTGCACTCGCAGCTCCCGCGCCGAACATCGCTGTGCTGAGGGTACAGCCATCCTTGCCAAGAGCACTGAGTGAAAGTTGACAGGTTAACCAACACTCCCATCTGAGGCGGCTTGAGGTACTCCCCTTCCAAGATAACGTGTATACAAGGTTCCCGTAGCCCCCCATTTACCACCGATTAGCATGCATGACTTCAAACACGGTGATAAAATCTGCTTGACTGTACTTGCATTCTTCACCGCTGCAGTATTTTCTTTGCTGTGACAGACATCCTTCAGTGCTGTGTAATCTTTCAGTGCCGTCGGCTGTTTTTAGCTAGTGCCAACTCGGTGTGTGCGCACGCACGCACACACACACACACACACACACACACACACACACACACACACACACACTCCCACGATTCAGCTGGCTTAGAACAACACACCCATACTTGCCACCGTGACCTCAGCATGCGCTTTGCGGCGATCGGTCCATTTTATTGATACTTGCCTGCACAAGCCCTATGCTAAACCGTTTCACTGAGCTTCAGCTTCATCCAGCGGATGGCTGATGAGAGTGCTGGTGAGTCCTTGGGGGAAGACGTTAGCAGTTGAAATGTCTTACTCAAGGCCACTTTGACACGTACACTTGATGGTGGGGGTGAACCCTTGACTTTCAAATTTCCTGATGGCCTCCCTATACATATGCTACATCCTCCAGAGAGTACATAATGTCTTGATAGAACCTGTATAGAACATTGCGAGTACATGCATTAAGCAAACTCTTTAAAGTCCTCTCCCCAGATATTTTTGCCTGACGCAGCTACCCTTCTCTCTCTCTCTCCATTTCCCACACTGCTCCAAGCCTCCAACTACTCCTCCCTTCTCTCTGTCACCTCCATCATGACATTTCTTCCCTGTATTTTCCTCTATAACTTCACGCTACTTCCAACTTCCAAATACATGTTGCTCTCACAGCTCAGTTCCTCTCATCTCTATTTCCACCTCTAAATCTCTGTCTCTAAACTCCTTGCCCTGATCTTGCTATTATATATATTTTTCCTTTTTTTAACTCAATATCTGCAGACAAAAGCAGAGTCATTGTTTGTGAAGAAAGGCATGGAGACAAAGGGAAAGGTGAAGGCAGCCCTCGTCCCTCCACAGTACAGCTGGGAAAGTGATATTGACGCCCTGGGAAAGCCCCACAACCCGCTCTTCATTAAGCCACCTGAGCCGAGACTTAACGAACAAATATGGCGTCCAATCGCGCATGCAATCTAGTGCAAACTCGCATGAATCCTAGAAAACACTTTGATGTCTCTCTCGAGGATGATTTTCTGTTTGGTTGAAGAAGGTGGTCAGTGGTCACACGTGATAACAGGGGCAGACAGTGTGGAGAAGGCGACCCGTGCGTGCCACTGCGGTGCCACATGAATCTCTCTTGCTGGCAGGACGGGGTATGGAACCGTTCATTCATGCAGCAATGAGGGGAGACCGAGTGCAGTGCTGGACCGCAGACTGCCGCTCAATGAGTGTTCATTGAGAATAAACAAGGACAAAACAGCCACAGAGAAGGAAAGGGAACAAGAGATACAGACAGAAAAGGAAACAGCTGTTTGGTTCCTAACCACAAACATATTCCACAAAGGTCAGGAAGCTCTTTCAAATCTAACATGCCTGCGACAAAGACGACTCAATGACTTGACTTCTGTTAGTATTTCATCTTTCTCTCTCTCTCTCTCTCTCTCTCTCTCACACACACACACACACACACCGCCTGTGCGTGTGTGCACGCACACGTTACTTTTTCACAGATTAACCATTTAAATCCTATATACTTATCAAGTTCCCCAGCGACCTATTTATGGCACTCACATTTATTCCCTCTACACCACATGCATCTGCCAAAAATAGCTTATCAGCAAGCTCAAATAGCTGATCTTTAAGCTCAAAGAGTTGCAACGTGACACGTTGTGAGCTTAAGTAGATCTGCTATTTTCTGCACATGTTGGCACTGAACTATGGCATTGTGACGTACACGTTGAGTTTTGCACTCAAGTGCATTGAAAAGTGTGTCAGGGTACTACAGAGGGCCTCATAGGTTGGGTAACCACACATCCCAATAGGGATCACAGCTCTAGATATAAACCCATCCCCCCTCACCCAGTTGCACGACTGGAGGCAATGCTTACAACAGTCTGCATTGCCATAACAGCAATACTGAAGTGTACTAATTAGAGTAAGGGGCTGTGTTCACAGAAACTGATTTGGGAGCGCATTTCTGTCTTGCATTTCTATGGTAACAATGCAGTGATGGGCTGAGCCTTCTTCCCAGAGCCGACTAGCTGAGCATGGCAATTCAGCACTCTCCTGGGCACTGCCAACCCAGCGTATGAGCAGCACAGCTTGGCTGCGGCAAGTCGAGCTGATGGTATAGGTGTTATGGCTGTGAATCTTTGGGTGTCCCACAATTTAAAAAAAAAAAAACATAAGGGTAGTGCACAGGTAGTTCTGAACTCACTCACTTGAGTGCTCGGAGCACACCTCAGCGGTGCAGAATTGAGACTGGAATCTATGATTGAAGACATGTTTACTGTGATTATCATGAGCTTACATTTCATATCACATACACCATAGTGTAGTTTTTGATATTTGGGATGCACCGATTAGGTTTTTTTTTGCTGGTGCTGCCCAACACAGTGACACCGTGTTGAAAGTGGTTAAATATTATAAAGCACATGTTTTGTGTAGATGCATATATTGCATTAACAATAAAAGTGTAGACCACACACAAGCAGAATCGTTTGGGAAGCACTGATCTAGACCTGTCAGTCAACCTCTCCTCATCTCTATATCCTGCTCCCTCAGTCAGTTTCTTTTCAATCTACCATTCTATGTCCTTGTCTGTATTTAGATGCCCACCTACGTGTGTGTCACTCAACCTGTCTGTACTCCCTAATTCCCGTCCCTCTCCCATCTTGTGGAGAGGATGGGAGAGTCTGATTGTCGGGTTGTGGGGTCCAGCTGAGCTTCATTAAGGACGTGAGCAGAGACTACTATAACTAAGCAGTCAGCAGGGAAATGAAGCACCCTGTGTGTAATAACAGCGTTTTTGCACTCCACTCACATCAACACCTGCCTTTCATTACCTCTCTCTCTCACACACACACACACACACACACACACACACACACACACACACACACACACACACACTATAAAAACACACAGGTGTATACAGTATGCGTTGTAGGCACACACATTGTAGTGCATGCAGTTGATTACCCATCCACACACACACACCTACATCAGTCACGCACAAAGCTATTATCAACAACAGAAACTCATCTCTGCCGCCAATCCGCGCCTTTGGGCCAAAAGCACTACAGAAGAAGCGTGAAGTCATACGCTTCAGCCAGAAAAGCGGGTCAGCTCAAGTTAGAAGTGGGAGGAAGTGGAGGCCATTCGATTCGGGGCCAGCGTGGGAAAGATGAGCGGGCCGCTTCCGACCGCAGCGGGCAGAGAGCCGGGCTCTTAAACCGTCACTGTCCCTCAGCCTGCGTAACGGATCCCTGCCTGGGTCATCCTGGGAGGACGCACAGGAGGCTTTTACACTTATTAAAGTCACCCAGTCGGCCAGGAGAGGAGGAGACGAAAGCTATCGAGAGACTAGCTGAGGAGGCTCACACACGCACGTACCCAAACACAGGCACAAATGCATACTGTATGTACACACACACACACATACCCAAACTCACGACGCCCCAGTCAAACGGGCGCCGCATTCTACTCCTATCTCCCCACATAGACAAGAGCACACTTACATTAAACCCCACACCCTTAAGCTAACGGGCGCCATCCTCTCTTGGTGTCTCAGTAGTCATCAGCCATAGAAGCATCACCAAACTGATCTGGAATGGGACTGACATGGAAGAGGAGCTCGACAAGCCAAGGACGCACTCGGCAAAATGAGCCCAACGAGCCAGAGCCAGGAGCAACAGGAGAGAGACAAAGACATCCAACATCTCACTTAGATGTTACTGATCCTCCTACAGGAGCGGCCTCGTGTTCTGACGGCACACCAGGCCAAACAAAGCACAGAGCCATGAGCGCCTCGTGTTTTTTTTATCCAATACATTGTTTATTTTGCACGAGGGCAGCGTCATATTGATACGTATCGTCTGAGATTTGTCTTGGCTGCAAGCAGCGATTGCAGCAGGGATGAAAGATACGTGGGAACTGATTCCATGAAGAATGGATAGGGGGAACGCCAAATGCTTTATAGGCTCTGGTCAGTTTAATATGATGAAAGAAATGTTCCGCTGATGTGTGGCTGGACGCAGGACAAGCATTCAGCACTACTCCGAGAACCACATGTTGGGGAGAACGTGTGCAAAAACCTGTCACCTCTGAGCAAGAAATACAACAATTACAGCCTCTTCCCTCGCAGTCTGGAAACTGCAGGCCGGGAGTCAACATTGCAATTACAAATTTTCACAGCATAGAGCAGATTTCAGCATAGGTGGAGGTCTGTGGACAACAGCTGCTACACCTCGATCCTCTGTGCTCTCTATCTGTGCGGTGTTAACTTTTTGTCAAACCTGCTGCCGGAAGGAGGAGAAACTCTGGCAGGAGGGTGACCAGGAGTGGAAAAAATGACCACGAAACCAAAGGAGTACACCCCTTAATCCTTCATTTAGAGAGAGGGACTGAGAGGAAGAGAAGGGGGGGGGGGCAGAATGTCTCTAAAAATACCCCATAAGGAGGGAGAGATGGAGGGGAGGGGAAGAAGGGGGGTTAGTAGGAGAAGTGAATGCCTGTTTTCTCTTGGCCCTACAGTCAAAAAGCAGCATGTTGAGTGAAGGATCCGCTCCTAAAATACCCCCTTCTTCCTCTTCTCTTTAGCATCATTCTTCCCTCCTTTCCTGTCCTTCATCTCACACCCTGCCCTCCTTTAGTGCGTCGCTCAGAACCTCCATCTCTTTCCCTTCGGTCCATTCGGCCTCTCCCTGCTTCACTTCTCTCCTATGACTCCATCGCTCTCTCAATCTCTCCTTTTCATAAACAACTTCACGCCTTCCCTCGCCTTGCCACTTCCCTTCTCTCTCCTTACCTTCCTCGCTCCTTCCTTTTCTCCTCCCCTCTTTTTCTTGACCTTCACTCTCCCCTCACTCTCTCCCTTCCTGCTCTTTCATGATGAAAACATGTCACTAAAGACCCAAACAGCCTGAGGGTTTGAAGCATGAAGGCAGAGAGAGAGAGAGAGAGAGAGAGAGAGAGAGAGAGAGAGAGAGAGAGAGAGAGAGAGAGAGAGAGAGAGAGAGAGAGAGAGAGAGAGAGAGAGAGAGAGAGAGAGAGAGGCAATGGTACAATGTCTTGATTTTCTTCTTTCTCTGCTAATTCATGACAAGAGCCAGTGGCCCAGATACTGCTGCGACCAACCAGGGGATGCCACCCCTCACCAGCACCACAGGCTACAAGACATGGCCTCATTGAAAACAGAGCCTGTTAGGGACAATCAGGCCTGTTTATTAACTACCAGTACAGTATGCTAGGCTCTGTGACCACAGCTCCCCATGAAGGCCTTTTTAATATGAGGCTGTTGTGTTGGACAAGACTGAGGTTTGGTACAAAATGGTCCATGCAAGGGAAGGAAGAAGGAAACCCACACTATAGTATTTATTGATCCATACACTACCAGCAGTTGGTGCAGAACGTGGGTACCAGACAAGGAGATCAGAACACCCTGCCAGAAACTTTTAGAATTGATTTTAAGGTTACTTTTTTAAAGCTCTAAACAGCCTAGCTGACCTACTGGAACCCCATGTGCCTATTCATCATCTGAGGTCCTCTAATATAGCCCTACTAGCTTCTAGTTTCTAAGACCAAGCAGGCGAGTAAGGGTTACAGACCTTTGGAGTTACTGTAGGGCTCTCAGACTCTGGAACAGCCTCACCTTGGGTTGCTAGATCCATAACTATGTTTAAATCTAAATTATAGAGTCATTTGTAGAGAAAAGCCATTTTAAACCCCTTACAGTGTATACATTTATTCTCACTGAAATTCACTTTGTTGTTTGTTATTATGCAATTTACAATATTGCCTAAAAAGGTTCTATATAAATAGTTTAACATTACTGTAATATTATCATAACTTGACCAATTAATAGCTTATTCAAATCAGAGGGTACTATTAATAAAAAGGTAAACACAAGTCCTTGCAGGCTTATATCTTTTTTTTACCTGAGATGTTAAACGATCTTGATGAATGCCCTCATGCTCTATTTGCTGACATATTTTCTTTGTGAAACCTAACCTCTGTTTAACTGTTGTATGTATTCGGTTTTATCCTTTGTAAAATACTCTATTAGGGACCATCAGTCTCGTTTATCAGCCAGTGGAACGGTATAGTGTTATAAAACCATCTTGCAACCAACATAGACTTGTCTGCAGTGACAGTCAGACTAGTATTGCACACCATGTACAGGAGTTGGGGTCACACCTACCTATTACAAAATAACCAAGGGCATGAAATCACAAAAAGAAATAATGGCCATTATGTAATACAAGGCCTTGGTTGGCAAGATGATAGCAGCCTAACAGAGTGGATTCTCTGTTTACGTTATGATCTTAAACACACGATAAGCTTGAGGTTTTTCCCCCGTTCCCAAAATGGATATAAATCAAATTGACTTCCTCTTCTTCAAAGACAAAGGAAAAACCCAGAGCAGAAAAAAGCAACGATGACAACAGCAACCCGGTGGCTGGTGGCGTTACTGTTCATAGCCCTGTGTGTCTTTCTTTTGTGTCTCTGGAGCTCGACACAGTCTTTGTACTCACACAAACGACATGAGGTCAATTCCCTTCATAGTTCACAATCTCTTTTACATACACCTTTTATCAAACAGAGCTTATTCAAAACACAATGAGCCACCTTCTCTTTCTGTTTGTGTGTTGTGTGTGTGTGTTTGTGTGTGTGTGTGTGTGTGTGTGTGTGTGTGTGTGTGTGTGTGTGTGTGTGTGTGTGTGTGTGTGTGTGTGTGTGTGTGTGTGTGTGTGTGTGTGTGTGTGTTCTACATACATACAACCATACATACAACACAAGGTGGGTTGGCCTGCTCTGTCCTCATTGGTCAAGTATGCGTTCTGTACAGTGATAAAACATACATTAGAAGTACAGCATGTGTTCTCTGAGCAGGGTAATTTAGTGGTCTGAAGCATCGATACCTTCCGCCCTATTGTTCAGCACCTGAACCCCTGCATGGACACTGGAAAACACTGACCCCCACAACACCCACACACACTAACTTGGACAATAAACCACAAACACACATGCACACAGTATTAGGTACACACAAACACACATGCATGCCTTAGACAATGACCCCCCCCCCCCCCACACACACACACACACACACTGTATAATCCAACTTAGACAATGACCCAGTAACGGTGGAAGGGTGAACCTGAGAGGCGCTGTGTAACGACGTCCCCAAGCCCAGATTGACTGAACGTGTGTGTGACTGTGTGTGTTTGTGAGAGAGTGTATGAGAGCGTGTGTGTGTGTGTGGGGGGGGGTCTGCTGTTGGGGATCTTCACTTGTTTGAGTAGCGGCGATGTCACTGATACCCTGCTCCCAGTGTCTCTCTCTCTCTCTCTCACTCTCACACACACACACACACACACACACACACACACACACACACACACACACACACACACACACACACCACACACACACACACACACACACACACACACACACACACACACACAAACTTAGTGGTAATTGTATCCAGCTCTGGGGGCCTCTGAGTTACTACTTCCATCTTCCCCTCTGCTGACAGCTGACCATGGGGGCTGATGAATGGGCAGGTCACGTAGCCAGACAACCACACTAAGTGTACCAATATATATATACTGTAGTGTATACTGTATGTGTGTGTACTTGTGTTACTACTAACTATACTTGTAAGGACCAACTGTCCCCACAAGTATAGCTGCATTTGAAAGTTAAGACCTTGGGAGGACACTTTTTCGATGTTTTTGATGTTTTATTACGGTTTTAGAGTTTGGGGTGCAATAAAGAAACTATTGAGTTTTTGGAGTTAGGATTAGACATTCAGAGTTAGGTTTAGGGGTTAGGGTTGGAGTTATGCCGCTCGTGTCTCTGACCAGAAATAGCTGATCTACAAGCTCACAACGCCACAGTGTGACACGTTCGTAAATTGTAGATCGTCTATTTTCGGCATTAGGGTTAGAGTTAAAAATGCTAACAATTTTAAAAATGGCATTCATAAAATAGCTGTCCTAAAGCTGATGTCCATAGAAGTATAAGAATTTGTGTGTGTGTGTGTGTGGGGGGGGGGGGGGGGGGGGGGGTCGCTCTGGCATGGAAACCTACTATGGAGGATACTGTATGTTTTTATTCTGGGGCATTTTCCTCAGGGCTTTTTCTCCACAGAGACGAGCACCATTGGGGCGAGCAGGTAGGTCATAATTGCTCAAGGGCACCTAGACTTCAAATGGGACGACAATTGGAATTAAGTGTGTGTAGTGTGAACTTTAGTCGAGAGGATGGAGATTCCCCTCTCACTGCCTCACACACCTACCCCAAGGATGCAGTAAGAAAAGAATAGTGAAACCACAGTTTGAAAGGACCTATATTGCCCACTTCTTGCCCGTTTGCCATTGTGGCGGCTCCTCAAAGGAACAGAAACAATTTGATTGGCTCTGGTTCCTCTGCCTAGCTTAAAAAATAAGCTGCCTACTACTAGACCGTGAAGTATGCATAGTTAGTCGTATAGTGTCGTCACACTAATCTCTATTTCTAAACAACGATTTATTTTCTGTACACCTTTGTACACAAGTTCAGGACACAGCATTGTCATGCTATTCGCTGTGGCATTTTACTAATCTGCGTTACCCTGGGAACTCTTACACAACGGAATCCTGCATTAATACCTCTACATATTTCCGTCTGTTTGTTAATATTTTTCAGGATCAAGTGCAATTTTGTTTTGTTATATTTCGTGATGCCACTCCTTTGGTGTTCTATCTCTACCTCGATCTGCTACTGTCTGCTATCAAGCACAGTTCTCCAGAGGGTTGAATAATAGCTTTATCTTATCTTTTTTTTACCTCCATACTATGACACACTATACCTCCAGCTGCACGACACACTACTTCACTCTATGAACAGGTCTGTACTAGTATTGTTTCACATTATACAGACCACCACTCCCACACATCAGCCCTATAAACTATAACCGGATCCAGAGACACACCAGCTGTTAGTTAGGTAACCCATCACGTAGATGATCGAGATAAAAGGCACATGAAGCCGTGCGTAAAATGTCCCCATGAGCCCTTATTCCCGCTGCGCGCCATGCGGACAAGTGCCTGGCCGTGCGGACTGTTACACTCCATCAAAATAGTACAGACGTGCCGTGCAGGCAATCACTTAAGGACGAGGGGGAAACATATGGACCGCATGACCTATACAACATGATATATAGGCGTGCTCCCCCTCGGCAGAAGGTGGGTGCGTCTCGCCAAAGTCGCCAGGGGGACACGCGTAAAAATGACTGGCACGCTTTAGAACTCTCTGCAGCCTTTGAAACCGTGCAACGTTTTGGAACCCAAACCATTAACAACCGTTCGACCGAAGCAAGCTCCCTGGCCGCGTCAAGTGACGCTTCAAATAATGGCATCGTGATATCATTCATCAACTCACCGGCCAGGCAAACTGGAACGGCATGACGATCTTCCCGGCGTCGTTATTGTGGCTTCGACTTTGACCATTCTTGGTGTTCTTGAACTGAAAAGTATTCCCACCGAGAGCGCTAGTAGTTCCAGTTCCATAGATACAGGGTCCCGTGGTGGTGACCTCGGTTTGGTATTCCTTCAAGCACACTTTGAAATACGTGTCGCACTCGTCCAGGCTGCAGCGGTCGCCGTCCTCCGCGTCACGCTCACCGTCGCAGCACTCGCCGCTCAGGAGCTCACCTTTGGGATTCTCTACGGAAATCAGCTGCAGCTCGAAATAGCCCGTGGAATGGGACACCTAAAAATAACCGATCACAAGAAAGAAAGAGGAAAAAACATGAGGCAAGTGTTTACACTGGGCCAAGACGGTCTGGTTGTTGTATACAGTTTGGCCAAGTTGAACTTTATCAGCACCCATTTGGAGGATTGGATAAACGACCTATACTCCAATTTAGCCCACTGTGGAAATAAATATAAGTTCACTCCACAGTGGTTCACGGTCCGAATTTTAACTTTCACTGTACTTTGTCGTTTTGTTCAAAGAGATTGATATATTTGAGATCTATTGTCTGTGGGCCTATATTTGTAGCCTAAACCCACCTGAAAAGGCACTGAACTTAGACTAATGAATGTCACTGATGGGTTTATTCGAACTCATAATTTACCAATGTTCCCAGCGGCAAAACACTGTCAGGAGAAAAAAAAAGTTAAACCTGATTTATTTGTCTGAAGGAAGCTCTAATTTAGGAATTCCAAGATCACATGATTCAATCGCCAAACACGCAATTCAATTAAGAGTGGAATTTCACCCCAATTGAATTTTCGGAAATGAATGAGTCCCCGTTGTTTGAAGAGATCCAGCTCCCAACGCTGTCAATATATTATTTCAAATCGGTAACACGTTTATTTATAACATAAAAAATAAAGTTCTCACCTCGGTCCACACCGACAGCAGAAGACACACTATTGAGAAGCAATGCAATTTCCACGTACAATTCCACATGTCTCCGGCTGATTAGTGTTGGCTACCATTTAGGAAGAAAAATGCCTTGATATGCAGTAAAAAAAAATGTAGTCTCTCTCTCCTTGCATGCAAGACGTTGGTGGGAGCTAGGGGGTTAAAAAAGAACCCTGCTGCTATCTTATATTCCCCTACAGATAGGCTACCAGTCCCTGGCAGCGAGCTATAGGCAGACCCAGAGCGCCGAAACGTTGAGCCGAGGAAAGCGCACTGCACTGACAGAGACGCACGGCTGTCTGTCTGTCCCCCACCACTATACCACTACCACTACCAATAGCACTACCACTCCACTCACTCAACCAACAGCGAGGCGAGAGAGGCGATCCGTTTCACAGCCTGCACGACAAGCCGCGATGATTGGCAGCTCTGCAAACCATTCGCTTCATGACTCCTCTGGCTCCAGCCCTCTTGTGGAGGAGCGCAGGCACGTACACACAAAGACCTCAAAGGGGCGTTAAAGTTAAGCCCCTGCCCTTTTACTACTCGTCTCCAAAAACTGCCCGTCCCAGACCACGAATGCAGCCTTTATTTGCCCTTATGGCACTGGTTTTCAACTATTTTTATACCAGGGCCCACTATTTATTGAGCATTTGAGCCACGCGGACCACCATTTGACGACATTTTATCCCCATAGACCCCAAACTAAAGATTTCTTTTGATTTTGTCCACAATTCCAGGCTGAACTTTGCAAACAAAACAGGCAAACATCAAAATGACCATTAGTATTCTATATTCTCTAATTGTGTAGGCCTACACAATTAGGTTAATTCAGATGATTAATATTTTAACTCATGATAGTGTAAACATGAAACCAAATGGAGCCGCAAGGGTCCATTTGGTTTCATGTTTACACTGTCATTTAGCTGGGGACCACCTGGAACCCTCTCAAGGACCACTGGTTGAAAACTACTCTACTATGGTGAAAGCGAGAAATTCAGCCTTCACAAGAATTGCCCCCCCCCCCCCCCCCCCCCCCCCCCATAAAGTCTCCTGAACGTGAACACAGCATTTTGCGTTTAACAGATCCCACCGCAAATTACACCGCATCTTCACTAGCTAAAAGGGTGCTGAATGTGTGTGCCGGAAAATAACAGATTTACAAGCTGTTGAGAGCCTGTAGGTTTTTGCCCAAAACTGCCCTCTTACGGGGTTTCCGCTCGTACCCCACCAACACTATCTGCACGTCCCTGGAGGAGCGGCCCAGAAGCCAACCACGCGGAGGCGGGACGCGGGAGGCGGAGTGGAGCGGCCAGCCATGACAATTAAGGCTTGATGAATTTCATTAACAGGAGCCTATCTACGTCGGTCGTCTGCGTTTAATGTTTTTGTCCCACCGGAGCAGCAATTGCATACTAATTAGTAGGTTCTTGTCGGTGTTGGTTGCCTTTCATCAATACATAAAAAATAATTTCACTTTGTCTACCCCATGAATCAACCTTTATGTGTCGAAATAACATTCCATGTGCTTGTTACATTAGGTATTTAAAAAGTGAGCAGGTGTATGGAAAAATGCAGCAGCTTTAGCAATCACTGTTTGAGCAGTAAAGTGAGCAGGTGTATGGAAAAATGCAGCAACTTTAGCAATCACTGTTTGAGCAGGCCCTATGGACCACCAGTAGCTACTGAGCAGCCACTGTCATGTAAAGCAGAGAAACATCCATGTCTTTGAGCGCCCTCTACTGTCTGGTCACCCTGCTGGTAATGTAGGCTAATGCAGAAGCAGGCAACCTTCGACACAGGTGCCAAAATTGTCACAGTGAAGAGTGATCACTGGCACACTGGCATAAGACACATAAGGCACACCTAGGTATGATTTTACCTTTTAAATAATCACAAGGGCTATCAAATTCAAATGTATACATTAATTCAAACTGAACAGGGGAGATAGGTGTAATTTCCCCAATGATGATTGGAATGTCCTGATGCGAAAGAAAATAGTCCAGATAGTATACTGGTATGTTATATTATCTGCTTTTATTTGTATGTGTTCTGGATTCAACTTAATGTTGACATGGCACACTGACTATCAGGGAAAATGTTGCCGACACCTGAAGTTAGTGTAGTGACTTCATGTAGTAATTCTACAGTTTTAGCCTAGGTGCAATGAGAAATTCGCACAGAGAATGAACAATGAAAACCATAACCTTAGCAGTAATGTGATGAGCAACACAGAATCCATGACATGATTGCAGTTTGAACTACATGTACTAGCCCAATCATTTTGACCATCATTTGGTGGAAATGACTGACTGGCAGTACATAAGGCTAGTTACTAGTTAGTATAGTAGAATGCATTATTCTATCATGCTGAAATCACACCAGCAGTGGCATTTCTCCATCACGTTATGAGAAAGTGGCAGGTTTCAAGGAGCGTCCTCTGTCTTCCCCAATGCAGCAGGAGCTGCAGCCTGCAAAAAGTGCATCAGCGAAGTTGAGAAAAGTTCAACTTTGCTGCCAATGCCCTGTGTGGAGAAGGTGTAGGATGCTGTGCTCCGAAACAAGCATGGAACAGACATACACATTTGGCACACCACTTGAGATGCACATGCTGACTAGTACTGTACCTTGTACAATATATTGGAAGTAGTAAATAATGATGCGGTTTTAAACTAGCTGCTGTAAATATGAATTAGGTCAAGATTGGGCAACTGTGCGGACTATTTCTTACTAAAAATGTATTGGTCGTTGGAGAGAGAGATGGGCTTCAAGTGTCTATACCTCTCACTGCCTGAGAGCTCTTGTATCAAGTATGGCTTAAGCAGTTCAGAGCACTAGAGCTCTCACTGGATCACATCTCGCATATTCATGAGGGTGTCACTTCTACTCTGGACATGTACGTTTTGTGAGGAAAAAAAAGTCAGCAAAAGAAATCAAAGCTGGTGGTGTGAGCAGCATCAGGAATGGATAGTAGTTATTTAGCAGTGGTAAAAAACAAACAAACAATGCAAGCCATTGAGCAATGTAAAGAATGGAAGCCCTAACCCTAACACAGATGGTTCTCAAAACAGTACACAGTTACTGTTGCAGCAGCCAAAAAACACATACGCCAAAATCATAGCCAGCCATGATGCAAAGTGAATTTATTTTGGTGGGGAAAAAGTTTTGACAAAGTCATCCGGTTTTTGGAAAGATACCCCATTGAAACTTTGCTGTATTACGTAGTAATACATTTGCTTTGTACCATGACTGATTTATTCATGCATTCCTCCCTTTGTTTAGTCGTCACTCATGAAATAATATTTCATAATTTTCTGTATGATGTGACCATTAGCTTGTGTTGTAGTCACTTATGACACTATCCCGCGAGCTGTGTTAGTGAGTTAGCACTGTTATTCAGGCTACCTCACTGTGGTAGTGAGGTAGCCTGTATGTGTGTGCTGTGCAGTAGTCTGTTAGCTGGGTTATCCCGCCATTATGTGACACATGGCAGTTGTGAGCTGTGGTGCTAGGCAGTCAGTGGTAGTAGTATTACCCAGGCAGCAGGACACAGGCAGACAGGTGGTCTATGACACTACACAACAGATGTTTCCACTCTGGGAAGCAGGTGCAGATGACCATGTCTCCTCCATGCACACAGGCTCCATGCACACACACACACACACACACACACACACACACACACACACACACACACACACACACACACACACACAGAGACAAATACCTAAACATGCACATTAACATGCACTCATACTCATGGTCAAGAACGCACACACGTGCAACACACACACACACACACACACACACACACACACACACACACACACACACACACACACACACACACACACCTGCAGTGCTCCTCTTTACGACAGCTTTTATCAGCGGCGATAAGGATCCATGAGAAACGCAGCTTGTGCAGATAAACTGGGGAAGTAATGAGGTTAATTAGGAAGGGGAGATTACTCAACATATTCTAGGAGAGCATCTGTGGTCAATTCCCTCATAAGAATTAGGATGCCTGAGAGTGGACAAAGTCATTTTGTAATTTAATGCCATTTTTAATGATCATTCAACCTGATCATTCCTCATCAGGTAGGATTTCAGTGTCTCACTAGACCAGAGGGCACAGCCAGCAGCTGCCCTGGGGAATGATATTGGACATCTGTTCTAATCTCAGATCATGGCAACTTCTCTCTGCATGTTTACGATGTGGCTCAAGCAAGAGGCAAACCGTCTATGAGAGTGAGCATATGCATGAATGTGTGCATGTGTCTGTGTGTGCATGTTGCGTATGCGTGTGTGTGTGTGTGTGTGTGTGTGTGTGTGTGTGTGCTTGCATTACAACAAATGCCGGTCTGGTTGTCAGCTAAAACAAATGCCTGCTGCACAAACACTTACACAGGCACCTCCCATTAAATCCAGTATCCAATACTGCATATCCAGTCTGTCGCAGACTCCAAGCAGGTGTAGGATAGGATAGTTCCAATCAAATTACCACTCTGTCCACTTGCGTGCAGTTTGGCTAATGACACTTCAATACCAGCAAGAATGTTATTTGTCCAGACCTGCATGTTTCTGTGTCCTGGCCTGTGCAAATGAAAGGAACTGCGTTGAAATCAAAAGTGTATCTGCAGCCATTGCTACAAGTCTGAACAACAAGGACACAGCGCTCTGCCTACACACATACTGCAGCTGCAGTGAGTCAGGTGCAGGTGAACATCTGTGGGCAATTGGTAGGTTGGGAAATCATGTAGGAATTCAACAGGCATGAATTATCACTTTACTCTAAAGGTTGCACACAAAACCTTCCGAAGTCACATTTATTCCAGTTCGCTGGTGGTAAAAATCCCACCACACCGTAGCCCTGTGTCCCAGTTAGTGTTAGCTTTCAAACACACACACACGCACACGCACACGCACACACACAGCTTGCTTGTGTAGTCAAACGTGACTAACCTTTTTTTTCTTGCCACCATCATCATCCCTGTAAGAGAAGAACGGAGTAAAGCAGAGGGAGACCCTGTCAACCCAACTCATAATGTTATGGTAATGGACCACAACTGGAATACCTGTTTTCATATTCTGAGCTGAATGTTTGAGGGATTAAGGCAGTGGGCAGGAGATAAAGCTCCATCTCGCATTGCTCGGCCCCTCTAATGCGGAACAAAGACTAAACAAGGAGCCCTGCTGAAGTCTATACAGAGAGAGAGAGAATGTGGCACACCCTGCCAAAGATAGTAGGTCTGATATGTCCATCACTATAGATACCACTCTTGTGAATAAGCTTGGATAAGTGAAACCTTCAATGCCAACAATGTACCATTCCCATGACATTTAGTGTATGGACGTACTGTAAAAATCGCTCTATAAATTTTAGCTTATTATAGCCAGCAGGCAAACAGCAAATCAAATATGCATGTCATTCAATAGCATGATAAATGATAAATAAAAACTAAAAAACTGCATGCATTCAAAACTGAAAATGCAACATTAAAGCCCAGTTTTCTGATCAATGATCCTCACCAATCGCTGCAACCAAATCAAGGTCCAAACAGAGATTTGTAGCTGGAAGTGGACCACCGGCAGCAGGAGATACGCTTCCATTGCTAATGAATAGGGAGGGGCCCTGATACACACCAGTGAACGTGCAGTGCATTATGGGACTTAATAATAATAATAATAATAATAATAATGGATTGCATTTTTATAGCGCTTTTCTATGCACAGCGTGTATACTCAAAGTGCTTACAATGGTCCATTCATTCATACATGGGAAGTAGAGCGGCGAACAGTCAACGCCAGCGTCCCCACTTCCCACATTCACACACCAGTGGTGGCAACCACTGGAGGCAAGGTGGGGTTCAGTGTCTTGCCCAAGGACACTTTGACATGTAGACAGAACCGCCGACCACTGGATCATTGGCCGACCTGCTCTACCTGCTGAGCCAAGCCGCCCCATACTTGTAGTATTGCGGTGTTACTAGCGGGCCAGTTCATTTATTTATTTATTTTTTAATTTTATTTTTTGTAACCCATTTTTCACCCGTGTCAATTACCAGTATCTAATGCAATGCTGGGCTCACACTCTCCACCAACCTATAGCTCCATAAATGGGGGTCATGGGAAGAGCAACAGACTTGAGCTCATGCATGAGTGTCCAAGTTGCTCCTTTACACCTGACGGTGAAGTTTCCCTGGTTTGGCGTAGTGCATGGTAGCGCCTCAGGTATGGGCACTGATGAAGGTGAGATCTACTATAAGAAATAGTAGATATACAAGCGTGGATTCAATAGAATAATTCTCAGTAAATGTGTTTGTGTTAATTCATTTATTTGCCTTTTAAGTTTAACATTCTCAAATAAAAACTTCAAACATTTTCCAGATGTAATAGAAAATGATCCATGTTTTGACAAGATATCTGTCAAAACATTGAGTAATAGGTGGTAATAGTCGTAGATATCAATGCCGCAGAGAGGATCGCCTCAGCCATTGTCTGAAACCCCTGAGTCAGCTCTCCAGGCATAAATAGCGGCTTATTGCATGGCGTGTGTGTACCTGCACATGAAGAACCAGGGTTCACCTCCCTTTCCCTTTTCACTGTTCATATCCTAATGCACCCTGGCACCCAGTTCCACCTGCCTATAGCACTCATTCCTTCAGCTCAATTCATCCATGCAACCTGTCTAATATACTGTATATGCCATCGTTGGTTCATTCATTTAAATTTGACAGCTTTTTGATGTTTTATTCTGAGTCCAATGCCACCAGCCAATTAGTTCTGCCCCAAACTCTTTTCTGTCTCTGTGAATTACTTCACTTTAGCAGTGATATGACAATTTAGGTATATAGCTGACACTCTTGCTCAGAGAAACGTAAATTGCAGGCAGGCAGGAGCATCATTTGAGCTTCCTGCAGAAGATGGCAAATGTCACCCACCAGCTTGCATTTAACCTTACATCGTGTTAGTTTATGCAAACTTTCTCCCATTTTATACAAATCAAATTGATTTTAGATGAGCGCATCCACCCATACCCATCCATACATGTGACATCTGGCACACATCATTATAGAGAAACATGTTTGTTTGTTGTGAGTAGGTTCGTGACTTGGTTGCCTACACTGTGAACGCAATGCACACACTAAAGCCATGTGAATAAAGGTTGCTATAGAAATTCAGACCATATAGAAATGCACACCATTGTTGCTTCAGGGTTATTGGATATTTCTCACAAACACTGTGCATGCTCCCACCACCCATTCCTTCTTCCAACTCAGTCTTTGTATGTTTTACAGCAGTGGCTCTCAACCTGTGGGTCATGATTTTGAGGGGAGTCCCCAGGTGAAGGGACAAAATACCTCAACAAAAAAGAAAGAAATGAAAAATAAATTATTATTACTATATTTTTGGAAAGTGTAGTTGATACGGTTAAAAGGCCATAGCGTGAAGCCCCCTTTCATGGCAAAACAACAAATCAACACTATTGGTTTAGAAACAAAATAACAAAATGCACACACATGCGTGTGCGTGTGTGTGTACAGGAACAACACATAAGCAGTAAGCGTGCTGTAAGTGTTACAGCACAGCGCCACAGCGTGATGAGCTTCCCCCTGGTTTATTACTGCGACCTGTGGTTGCAATAAAAAAACAATTGCCAAATCGTCAAATAATATAAGAAAGAGGCAACATTTGTGCAAATAGCCAAGTGTGTCCATCCCCTGTGCCCTGGCATCTCATGGTCCACCTATGAACAATCTTGTAGACTTTGGGAGCCAATAAAAACCAACCAGGATGGAAAATGAGCAACAGATAAGTTTGGATCCCATGACAATAGTAACATAAAAATGTGAGAACAGGCTGTTCTGTAAAATTTGCAACAGAGGTTCAAAATTAGCCTCCAGGGAGGGTGTGTGATGTTTTGTAGCAATCAGGCCAATAGTGCTGGAGATTACAGAAAGGTGGACGGATAAACAGACACACGTACGTGCAAAACATACTCTCCCCATGTCTTCAGCCTGGTGAGGACAATAGGGGACAGATGCAACGAGAGTTTTTGTTGTGCATATTAGTTGACATTGAATGACACATTCTATTACTTGGCATGAAGTTCATAACGGGCAATCGGGCATTACTGCAAATCATTTAAATTGCTCTCCCTGCTTGTAAATGCTAAAATTGGCTATGTTTTGTTAGCATAGTAAATGTGCTTAGCCTATGGGCATTTCATGATGGAATATAATGCTTTCTTTACTTAATTTCCATCATCCTGTCGAGCCTTATTCATTTTCCCTTTTGTCTCTCTTCATCTCTTTGCCTTTTCACCCTCTCTACCTTCATTCATGTGAATCGTGTTTACTCTCTCCATGTCTCCGTCATTCTGTATAGTACCCACACCTCTCCTTTTCTATTTCTGATTTACATAGCTACCACTGTATAGGCAGTTTCGTATAGATAATAGAAAAGTAGCTCTGGAGGGAAATGTGCTCAAAAACAATATCACGCACACAATCTGTGTGCACACAGGCAGAGACCACAAAGTGCCATAGAAACGCTTACAAGTCCCGTCCTGAAGAATGCAAACAAAACGGAGTAGAGCTCTTATCAGACAAAAGAGTAAACTTTAAAGAGACCTGTCACAGCTTGCCTGTGTGGTCTCTCTGCTACAATGAGCTGCACAGCCACCGACCTCTGACAATGGAACCATCATCATAGCAGCTTTCGATGTTCTGTTCAACTTCTTATTCAACCCGGCCAATCCTCTAATAATGGGCTCTCATTTACACAAAATGAGAGGAAGGGTTACGCAACGCGTAGACACACTCGAGCGTTCGTGCCCCGCTGAAGGGTGTGTAGGGGGTAGAGATGTGTTACTCATTCACCTTCTCCTCGTCAGAGATGACTTCCAGTAAGTCCAGGGGATTGGACAAATTGCTGCATTGTGGTCTCCAGCCTCCTCTGGCAGTGAGTGTAACCTCCCGACAGTGACAGGTCATCCATTGCTCATCACAGGGAGGGGTGGATGTCTGAGGTTATTCAGACAGCAGCTGCTAATAATTCATGTTTGTTTGAATGGTATTGAAGTATATGGCACAGAGTTCAGTTGAGGTGAGCCACAGAGAAAGGGCCGCTAGAGCTGACCTGGGGTGTTCGATGGTCCTCCCGTGTGACCAAACCCACGCTTGTTTATGATCTGCCTACTACTGTCAACAGGAAGATCAGTGGTGTATTGTACTTTGTGAAAGCATGGGTTCAAAACACAGAAGCCATCTCTCCACTTAGACCAAACAATCCAAAATGCTCACATAAACTGCAGCCATAGTTATCTGTCTGAGAGGCTCATCACATCAGATACTGTAGTAATCTTTCTCTGTGTGTGTGTGTGTGTGTGTGTGTGTGTGTGTGTGTGTGTGTGTGTGTGTGTGTGTGTGTGTGTGTGTGTGTGTGTGTGTGTGTGTGTGTGTGTGTGTGTGTGTGTGTGTGTGTGTGTGTGTGTCTTCCTTTCTTACCCCCTCTCACTCTGACCTTTAGCCTACCTCTGTTTCAAGGATGGACGCCCTTCAAAGGGTCAAGGTGTTTGATCTCCTGGACAAGAGCTCACTCTACACCTCTGACAATACCTAACCTGCAGTGGAGCCTGGACGTGCACACGCACGCATACACACACACACATATGCACATGCCACACAGATCAAAAGCAGCTGGAGGTAGAGCAGTCGTCAGGCATCTTCTTCCAGCGTCATGTACAAGTATGCTTTGGAAAGACACTGAACTCACTAAAAATGTCCGGATCACAAGTCCGGATGTATCGCTGTATTTCATTGGAAATGGCTGGTGTGTCGGGAAAACGGACATTGATGGGTAGAATCTGAGATAATGCCATTTGAATGCAGGGGATAGAATGGGAGTGGGGGCATTTCTTTCTCAAAATTGCTGTGCCCGTTTTGTCTCAAATGAAAACGATGACCGGCAAACGATACACTCGGATCAAAAGATGGATTAAAGAATGGAATCAATTAATTGCTTGTCGAGTTTGGCACAGTGAACAGTAGGGACGGTAAATGTATTCATTTAATGGAAACGTTGGTGAGTGTTCACCACAAGTGCACGCACACGCAGGCACACACACACACACACACACACACACACACACACACACACACCACATACAGTAAAAATGGACACTAGACCCGTTAAAAAAACATTTTCAGACAATTGTTTGTCCTGTATTTATCCAGTTCACAGTGGTGCACTATTTCTAACTTAGCACTCAACCTTACATTGTCCCCCACTCTTGGCCTCTGTCCTCATGAGTGTCCCCAGCAGAGAGCAGGTGTTTTTTGGCGGGCAGGGGAGAGGTGGGGTCGAGGTCAGTCAGAGCCGTAACAGGTGTATCTGTACAAAAGCACAAGGTGTGTGTTAGATAGCACGTTAACACACAAGAGGGCTGATAGAGAGGCACTAAAACACCTGCCTGCCTCTGTCTGTCTGTCTTTACGGTATGTTGGTCTACATCCAGGTATCTGTCTCGTCTGTCTGTTGACAGAAGACAACAGTAATGCGTAGTAGGCTGCTTGTCCCTGTGTGTTATGAGTGTAATCTGGTGATAGAAGCCAACAGTAATGTGTAGTAGGCTGCTTGTCCCTGTGTGTTATGAGTGTAATCTGGTGATAGAAGCCAACAGTAATGTGTAGTAGGCTGCTTGTCCCTGTGTGTTATGAGTGTAATCTGGTGATAGAAGCCAACAGTAATGTGTAGTAGGCTGCTTGTCCCTGTGTGTTATGAGGGTAATCTGGTGTCAGAAGCCAACAGTAACACGTAGGCTTGGCAGGGAACCCCTGTGTCTGCAGTCAACAAGCATGCACATTTAAGGATGTTGTGAAACAGAGCTGATGGTTTACTTATTCCAACACATTGTTTCCTAACAGCATTCCAGTACAAAATGTTCGATGACTATCGTCGTCTACTCTATACTCTATACTCTATACTTAGTCAGTGGTTCTTAAACACTTTCAAGTCAAATTGATATAAATTACCCCACAGACCCCGGTTTGATCCAGGGACACCTTGAATAGCTGGCCTAAGTGTTTATATATATAGTGGAGCTTTTTGCCATTATTGATAGATATTGATAGAGGAAATGGGGAGAGCGATGGAGTCAAGACACACAGCAAAGGTCATTGGAATTAGGACTCAACCCACGAAACACTGTCAGGCTGGATTACCAGCCTAGGTGCCCGGACTGCTATAGGCTGTCCCTGTCCTACAACACAGAGGTTATGGGTTCGTTTGAACCCACCATGGTACATCCGACTTTGTCGGGCATCTATGTGAACACAACTGGCCTGTGATCAGGGGAGGTAAACCAGGCGGGTGTGTATTCCTACGGGTTGGGGCAGTGCTGGGTGGGTGGAGTCGGACCAAGGCATACGTCCTCACAGGCATGTGGCACAGTAGCATACAGCAGCAGTGATGGAACACAGAAATGTGCGTGGGGAGGAATTAATTGGAATGACGGGTATATTTCTTCGCTTCATACGTCGGAGCATAAGTCATTAAGCATTACAACGATGCAGTGGGAAATGGCAGTGGTCTGAATCACCCCTTAGTCACAACATCCTTGTGAAGGTGTGTACTTTAAATAAAGATCATTATTTCACAACACACTTTCTCAACCTGCAGGGGGAAATCCTTATAACATCTCACTGCAGTTGTATTTATAATCCTGTCATAGGAAACAATGGATTTTGTACACAGAGGAGCTGTCCTTTCTCTACACATTCTGAGCTACAATACAAAGTAGAAATACAGAATAGAAAAGGGTATGGCGGCCGCTTGGGAGTCGGAAGGTTAGTGTTAGTGTCCTTGAGCAAGACCGTGAACCCCTAACTGCCTCCGATGAGCTGGTTCGTGCATTGCATGGATTCTTCCACCGTCCATAGGTATATGTGAAGGACTGTGGATGGATTAATGGATTGAACTTTGAAATAAATAAATAAATGCATAACGAAATTTAGCACTTTAAATAAAATAACTAGACATGGCCCCACAGTTGATAATACACGTATGTAGGAGCACGTGTGAGAGTGTACAGAGCTTGAGTGAGACTCACTAACACTCACAAAACAAACCTGCCAAAGGGTTCTGATTTCATCCCTCAACACCCCCCCCCCCCCCCCACACACACACAGACACCGGCCCCTGTCATCTTGTCATTTTACACTGCAGCATATGGCCCCCTGGTTCCCACACCCAGCTCCATGTAAACACCTTATTAAGACCCTACAGGGTGGGGCCACCACAGCCATAAAAGATAGGAACAAAACAGCGGCATCCTCCCCTCTCACACCCACGCACACGCACACACACACGTGCGCGCACACGCACACGCGCACACACACACACACACACGCAACACACGCGCACGCACACGCACACACACGCACGCAGGCACGCGCGCACACACACATGCGCACAACCTGCAGACAGTGTCAATTAGGCCCCTGTCTAAGATTGCTAGCTGCCTGTCTTTAGGTATACTGATGTCCTGTGAAGGTAAAGAGGTAATCGCCTCAAATTAATACCTAGGCAGGGCTTGTACTCGAGAGAGGGAGAGGAGAGTGAGGGGGAAAAAGGCTTTTTGAAGGTAATGCCAGGTAGTACAGACTACAAAGGTCTAGAGCCCAATTTACCGGGTTCACCACTGACTGATAGAGATCACTATCCCATAGTGTGCAAGGTTTTACGATTCAAATCTGTTGTTTCCCGATCACATCGGAGCCGACACGATTATATCAAACATGACTCAGATAAAATGTCAACACAATCCTATGAAGATCCTATACAATCCTACAAAAACTATCACGTTGTGGCCAAAAAGTCCATTTTATACGTGTGGAGTGTTTCCACTAGGGAAAGCAGGCTTTCTAATCACACAAGCCGTGTTTGTTTTGGTGGGTAGGTAAAACCTTCTTGGTAACACTTTACTTGAAAGACACCTTTATAATGCATTATAATACATTTATAATGCATTATGAGACCTTTAATTTTATTAGTTATTATACCAAAATATAAACTACAGACAAGAGCATGAATATCTGCCCACTGTACTTCTCAAAGCCATCTTATAGCATATTATAGACGTTTATAAGACATTATTTAATTAATAAACACATTGGTTATAATGCATTATGACGCAGTACATCATTTCTACATGTGCCTTTATAACAGACTAAGTGATGTATAATGTGCTGTTCCTTTGACCATAATAATAAGTGACAGTTATAATACGTTATAAATGTAGTTAAGAGGAGTTATACGTGGTTATGGACACAAGTCTTATACTGCATTATAAATGTGTTATAATGCATTATAAAGGCGACCTTCAAGTAAAGTGTTACCACGTTGGTTATACAGGTATTTCCAGTCCAGAAGAGAGGCTGGTTGGAGGTCCATCCCAGAGATTAGGTTGTCTTTCACAGAGCTCCAGTGCAGGGCAGAAAGAAGCAGCGTGTCTACGGACCAGACGTAGTTATTCATGTACATGTGGATAAAGCCAACTGACAAAAACGATTTATTGCTTTCGCTCTTGTTTTATGAGTCCCATAGGGGTCAACAAATGGGTTAGCCTGCTGTAGTCTTTGATACACTGATGACTGCTAGAGTCTGTGTGTGTGTGTGTGTGTGTGTGTGTGTGTGTGTGTGTGTGTGTGTGTGTGTGTGTGTGTGTGTGTGTGTGTGTGTGTGTGTGTGTGTGTGTGTGTGTGTGTGTGTGTGTGTGCATTTCTCTGTGTTAGATGGTTCATTGCCTTTCTCAAACCTCCCTCAATTGAGTTCAACTAATCCCTAATCCATGTATAGGTCAAGATAATTGATCAATCTGGTTCATCTATCAATATGCCTAACGGTGACTCATTAACTGCAGTAATGTATCCATCTTCTAGAATCATTTACACTTTACGTTGAACAGAGCCGGGTGGAATGAATAGCCTCAATTCATGATGTTATTCTGCATTCTTTGTGGTTTCCCACAAAGAAAGCAAAACCTGAATTGTAAAGCACTCATCAAAACAAGGTTATAAAGTGCTATACAAAATCAGAAACAGAATAAAAACATCCAGTGGGTAAATAAATAAATAAATAAAACCATTAAGGAAATGGAACAATTACATTTCAAAATTGAATTGTGCAAAGATGTTTGGCTTAAAGAAGGGATTTAAAAGAAAACGTTGCAGAGTGGAACGTGACAGTAAAAGCACAGTCACCCTTTGTCTCTTCATCCTCTAGCTGCAGGTCCCCCAGCCATCAGGACTGCAATAGCTTAGTAAATTAAATTAAAGGCCAGAACCAAAGTAATAAGTAATATACTAAAATCAATCCACAAACAAACAACACAGGGAACCAGTGTAGGGAAGTAAATACTATATTCTTTTCTTAGTTAAGAGTGTAATAGGGCGTTCTCCACTACAGTTGAAAGCCTATTGAGTGTTTTCCTCAAGCATGTTAAAAACAACAATAGCCAAGGAGCAAAACAAAGTAAGTGGGTGAGTAAGTAGGTCAAAGAGGCTTATTGTCAGTATCAGACAAGCAATAAAAGCTTGTAATAATAATTCTGATTAATTGGGGAAAAGTAAAAAAATATATTCCTGAAATGATAAAAATCACTTCTGAACACAACATAGATTAAACTAGACAACTATTAGGTATTTAGCCATGGACTTGACACGGTTTAATAAAGGACTTGAGTGACAGCTGAATCTGAGAATGTAAGTGATCCTGGCCAATTACGAGAAGATTGTAATCCTGACAACCGTCAGGCTTCACCAAAAGATAAAGATTGCATTGTTATGCATGACAATACACAGTTATATTATAATTGAGTATTGTCTGCATGCCCATTAAATGAAACGTCATGCCCATGTATAATGCTGCCAGGGGAATATGCAAGGGAAAATAGGATTGGACGCAGGGTTGAACCCTGGGGCACTTCACAAGTTATAGGGGCTGAAGAAGAGGAAACCTGATCACCCACTGAAACAAAAGATGTCAATCTCCCTCAGTAGGCTTCAAATTGTACAGAACGCCACAGCTTGACTTTGAACTAAACCCAGAGATCGTGGTGTACTGATAACACAATATTAGTCCCATTTTATTGGTTGCTGCATGTCGTAGAGGCTGTGTGCAGCCTGAGGTCCTGTTTGTGGAAAAGGACATGGAGGCTGAAGACAATCCTCCGCCGCCTGTCAGGACTCCGTGACTTGTCAGGACTCCTCGACTCTGGAGCCACTTGGCTAAGGAACTCTGGCTTACTAAATCAGCATCTGGTTTTATTGGTTACAGAAACATTTACTGTCAGTGAGTGAGTGAGTGAGTGAGTGAGTGAGTGAGTGAGTGAGTGAGTGAGTGAGTGAGTGAGTGAGTGAGTGAGTGAGTGAGTGAGTGAGTGAGTGAGTGTGTGTGTGTGTGTGTGTGTGTGTGTGTGTGTGTGTGTGTGTGTGTGTGTGTGTGTGTGTGTGTGTGTGTGTGTGTGTGTGTGTGTGTGTGTGTGTGTTGTGGTTAATGCCCTCATTACATCTGATGATAGATCTGCCAAATATTGCCAAATACCCACTGTAACTTTTTAAACAAATATGTGGTTGAATTTGCATTTCCAAAAGTTGTAGTGAGATTATTTTTTTCTTCTGTTTTTTTTTTTTTTTTTTTTTTTTTTTTCAGTTCAGTTGGAAAGGTTAAGATCTAGGTTTATTGAGAAGAGGCTGAAAACAAGCATCTTTCAGTGAAATAAGAATCATTCCAGCCAGGAGATGGGGAGTTATTAATAATGGAAAGCAATCAAGAAAGTTCCTTCCATGACACTGATGAGACATAGAAGTTAAGGAAACTACTGTATAATATCAACAGGACCAGAGGATGGTTTCATGTTGAATGTAGTATCAGCACAGCAAGGCAGGGCAAGATACATCAGTGAGAGATACTGGAGTAGATACAGTAGATATAGATAGATTGATACCTCTTAACAGTAAAAGCATAACATTTTAAGAGATTCTTCGCATTAAGCCTTACACATATTAACAAACTCATCTTAAGAAGCCACAACTGCTGCAACTGTTTGTGGTTACCCATGAGTGTTCTTCCACCAATGTTCTACCCTCCTACATATTGTGTACCAGGATATCTCCCAAATCCAATCCCTGCGTATTGTATGTACGGGGACTGATGATGTGGAGGAGAGAACACGCCCCCAGCACCCACAACGTCCCCAACGGGAATCAAAGGACCAGGACCTTTGGTGACAGCACTACCAACTGTCTCCTCTGATTTCAACTGTTTTTACATGGATATAGCGATGGCTAGCAACAAAGTTATTTATTATCAATATTTTAATGCTCGATTAATGCCAATTAATTCTATCTCTCGGGCATGGCACCCTGGACAAATGAAGACAATGGAGAATAAATCCATATATAAAAGTGTAGTCCTCTGCAGGAGCAGCTGGATCTGCTTTGTTTCCTCACGGTGTGTCTTACCAAGTCTCCATACAAATGTATGGAATATGTCCTCCTAATCTGGCGAAAAAAAATCAAAAAATGCCTGTCAGCAGATAGGTCTAGAAGAGCTCAATAGAGCTGTGCAGCCCCGCCCCGTTCGTGACATCGCCTTGGTTCCAAAAATGTAATCCTCTTTCAATTTCCTCAGACTTTTCGACGATGGTTTATGAAAACACAATTGAGCCGCGGACAAAGCCCACTTGGGTTGTTACAAATCATGATAACAAACAAACACAATATTATCATGCAATATCTAATTAGCAAGAAGTGGAAAACGGCAGGACACAACACTTTTTGTTTTGTTTTTCATCTTAGAAATGATTTGATTGTCCCAAAAGATTGTGTGTGTGTGATCATGATTTGTCACGACCCGAGTTGGCTTTGTCCCCGGCATAATTGTCTCTACTGTATATGAATCATTTTCAAAAAGTCTGTTAGAAAAATAAATGGGGAATCCGTTTCTGGAACCAGGGCGACATCACGAGGGGGCGGGGCTGCGCAGCTCTATTGTACACGATTTCCTACTCCAGAAAACTGGAGTGGCCAATCAGGGCACAGTATTCAAATATGTTTGCATACTGTGTCCTCTGTCCAGAGTAGGAAAAGGGCATGCAATTGAGCTATTCCAGACCAATCTGCTGACAGGCATTTTTTTGCCCACAGCTGATTCGGTCTGGCTTTAGCCAGGCTAAAAAACTGCAGACCTAAAAACTGCAGATGTTTTCATTGACAATGTATCGTCTTGGAATGCATCTTGGAATCGCCATAACCAGAAGGTATAATGTCTTTATAATCAACACAGCGGGATGTGTCTGCCATTTGATGGCCTCACCACTATCAATAGTCCTACATTATGGACAAAGAAGGCCAGTTTGCGCTACAGGAAATTACATTCCAACGACTCGCTTCAACACAGACTTTCACCCAGATGAAAACCAACGGGCCAAAAAAACATGCAGACGGGGGAATACGCCTTTTACGTAAGTGTTTTTGAATAATAAATAACTCCGAGGGGGTGTTGGCCCGTGTGGGGGCAACTGGGCGGCGGGTTAGTGCAGGAGAAAAGCTCTCACTCACCACAACCACAACTACAGCCACAGACACCAGTACCAGCACCGGTACCATCACAGACAAGTTTGTGCTTGATTGCATAGTTGTGTGGGCGAGCATGTTTGTGTTGGCACACACGAGAGGCCTCTCTCAGGTAGAATACAGCACAACGTAGGTGAGTCCAGCGTCACAAGTTTACGGGAAATTAGCCTGTTTTTATGACCGGGGCGAGCTTTGGGAGGTATTTCTTTCAACTAAAGACTTTTACACCAAGGACCTCTCCCACACAATACATTACTGACCATGTCAGTCACACTGTACATGTTTCTGAGGAAGTGGCAGCACAATGGACACGTTCACAATGTACTAGAACAATGTTATTATGTACCCAGACACTTTTACTCCACGGGGTGAATTCAGCTAGGTTTCGCTCATATAACACATATAACTGAGTCTTACTCTATCTTAAAAATGGTTTAAGTTCAAATTTACATCTACATTCTCACAATGCATTGCACTGTGACATGTTTGAGCTTGTACCTCTTTTGTAGTTTTTAATTTTGCCCAAAACAAAGCAAAAATAAGGGAAAGTGATGGATTTCGCTGTGTCTCAGAAAGAGAGATTTTAAAAAAATAAGCTACAATTCAGATATACAGTATATATATATATGAAAAACTCTGATGTAATGGCTTTGTAAAGAGTCACAGTTCTATGCTTATTGGTATTGTTTTCATTTCTTTCTCATTAAACAGAGCAGGGCAGGATGCAGAAACCTGGCGCCCCGGAGGCCGAGGTTGAATACATTGTGAATGTGGGACCACTTCATTGTAAAGTATTTAGATAACAGACTATTCTCAGACAAAAACGTTTCATGGGCTGCACTCGTATCTAAATTGTGATTCATTGCGATGATTGCTGCATGCCGGGCCCCTGCGATTCAAATGACAACACTATGGGGAGGGAGCTAAGGGAAAAATACATATTGTCTCAGAGAAAAAGCCAGTTGGTTGCATGTATGGGGCCCAGGCTTACAGCAGCACTGCTAAATGATTGAAGTGTCCTTTCAAGGAGAAACGTGCCATTGTTTAAGCTAACAATCTGCAATCTCACAGAGGAAGTGATACACAGGACATAAATACAATGCCCAGGGCGGCTGCAGGGCTGCGACAACACAACCACGGCTCCAAACAAACAGTGGGAAAATGTTGCTGTGAGCTCTCTGGAGCACACGCACACATGCACGCACTCATGTACACGTGTGGGCGTGCACTCTCTCCAGGGGCGGATCTAGGCATGGGCATGGGGGGCAACGCCCCCCTAAATGACCTGACTGCCCCACCAAACATGAGGGCATACAAACGACCCAAATTTCAAATGTATTTCAAATTAAACTGCTTATAATTAAAATGATTTGAAACACTACTACTGCTACTAACTAACTACAGCTGTGTCACCACTAAACCAACAACATTTCATCATTGAAAACAGAAAACTCTCTGAGTCAGACCTTTAGCTTTATGCATGCTGCGTGTCTGTTGCAACTTCAACAACAACTGATGTTATTATTGCTGTTTTACTTGCCTAATAAAAGTCCTGCAACCGAAAATGGTATGGCTGCGGCTTCATTGCCCCTGGCGCGAAGCGACACGGGCGATGATGCCGCCCCCCATGCCGCAAGTTGGACAAGGGAAATTACTGTATATTCCAACCCAACAAGCAAGACCCCAACAAGTCTGGCTGATGGGACCTTCAGCTCTGACGAAGGTGAGGAAGAGGTGGAGGATGAAGAAGGCGAGGAGGAGGTGGAAGAGGAGGAAAATGAAGATAACTGAGGTGTGGAGAGACTGCTTATATAGTGACCAAAGTGGCCTGCCTACACTTGACAATGGAGAGAGAGGTGGGGAGTGACACGCACCAAATTAAGGCTGTAAGGAAGGGTCCAGGCCTTTTGTCCTCCATTGATTTTTTGATGTGTATACCTGATTTATGTTTGCTTGCCCGTCCTGTCACCCATCGGCATGCTTTCAAAAAGCACCAACCGGTTCCAGAGTAGACAGATTCGCTGGCTGAACGCCGTCTCCATCATTAGAGCTGCACTCAGCCTGAACAGTCCCCACACAACACACCACACTTCGCATCCCTCTTCACACTCTCTCTCCCTCCTTCTGTTCCATGTTTACTGCAAACACAGATAAGAAGCCTTTCAGACGGCCATTTTGTTTATCTTTTTTTTCTGTGTCTCTTTTCTTCCTCTGGCGATAAGATCGGCAACAGAAAGTCGACGGCAGAATTCTCTTCTCTTTTTTTTGGGTGCTGCTGGTGGCGGCGGTGGGGGCACTTTGTCAGAGGATTCTCAGGCCTAATCGTTCTGAAACCTGATCTGACAGCTCCTCTTCTAGTGGGTCGCTCCTCTCCAAATAATGTGAGTGGGGAAAGTGTTTATTGTTTGAGCCTGAAGTGTGTGTGTGTGTGTGTGTGTGTGGGGGGGGGGGGGGGGGGGGGGGTGTAGTGTGTGTGTGTGTGTGTGCATGTGTGTGCATGTGTGTACATGTGTGTGTGGTATGGGGAAATAGCAGATCTCAGTTTGTCTGAGGACTTTGTCCCTTTAGGTCGTGTTTATTCCAGTACGGATCTCCTCATACAGTACTTACAAACACAGACAATGGTGGGAAGCATGTTGTGAAACGCATGAAATGGTCTAATGGTTGAATTAAACTTCCATTGAATCAGGACGCTTGTTTAGCTTTCAAACTGGCTGGTGGAGTATACTCAATAATCAATCATAGAAGTCATTTAGTAGCATATGTAAAAATCTTGTAAGTGAATGAGGTTGAAGGATGAATTTATAGTCAGATTTAGTTACAGTTCAAGTTAAAGCCAGACTAACATATCAGCCATTATTTAGACTTCTTTGATTATCAGCGGAAGTGCAATGCAGCCGATGTATCCAGATTATAAAAGCCTTTCAACCTGGTGGCCTTGGCCATTGGGATCGCTCATTATTCAATATTCAGACATCCCACTAAATTAGTGTGAGATTAGCTTTCCTTGCCTGTAGCAATTAAGCATCATCTTAGGTCATTCAAATAATGTTCTGATTATGACCGATTACTGCAGACTACTTGTTTGATTGTTTGTAGAATGGTGCCGCCAGCTCCAGTGCCAGTGAAATTCGCATAATTCCAAAGAAGAGATCTCCCTATATCTGTATTTGCTCCCCAAATAGTATATGACTGAACCCACGGCTCTGCACGACCATTGTGGTGCATTATATTCCAAACAGTGGATTATGGCTGGATTTGGACCGGAAAAGGACTAATGTGCGGATCGATGTGGAGGCCATCTAAACATGTGATGAACATTCGATTCGATTAAAAAAGCTGCAACTTCAATTGAATCAAAAGGTTATCGTAATTGTATTTAATTGTAAATGTTCACTTATTTTACTCATTTTACAATATTGTATAAAACATTGGTATAATTACTGGACACTCCACCACCAGGGAACGAACATCAGAAGCAAACATTTGGCATGAGCAAGGCTCTATTAATGATGCCTCAGTACAGACTGTTTCCAGCTCTCAGACCAAACATGCCCCCCCCCCCCCCATTTCATATTCTAAGCACTCATTGTATGACGGACATTGTTTGTTGTTGATGAAGCGTTCAGTCATTGACATGCCCTTGACACCGCAACGCTGGGGCTGATTACAGCACTCTCGACAAATAAGGAAGAGGACAGTCCCTTTGGAATGTCGCTGGAATTCCCCGGAATTCCCCCCCGTCGGCCCGCCTTCCGACCCCCCCCCCCCCCTCCCCTCCTCCTCCACCAATCCCTCATCTCTGTCCTCTTTATAGGGAGGCTGACCGCAGCCGTCCAGCCGGGCCTGAGCGCGCAGCGCTGCCGCCTCGCCGCTGCACCGGGAGCTGCACCGAGCGCTGCATACAATGGAGGGGGATGTACTGCTGTTCTATTCTGCGATCATAATGCAAGGAAACATTACCTCAGCGTGAAATATGTCAGGGACAGAGAGAGGGATAAAGAGAGAGAGATAAAGAGACGGGGAGAGAGATGGATGGATAGAGAGAGATGGAGAGAGAGAGAGAGAGAGAGAGAGAGAGAGAGGCCCCTCAGAGATGTGGTTGAAAACAATCAGGGAGACAGGAAGCCAAGACAGGTGCCCACCTCCTGTGAAAATATCCTGGTGCATGCAGCGTTGGAGAGCCCGGCCCAAGCCCAGCAGGGGAGGGTGGGCAGGGGGTCCTGGGTGTGTCGCTGTTGACAGCAACGGGAGCAGGGGGACCGTTAGCGAGCGATTGAGTCATAAAACCATAAAGGCGTAATGGCTTTAACACGCTCAGCAGAGTAAACACACATAGTGCTATCTCTCTCCTCCTCTCTTTTTCACATACCTATAGTCCTATATACTCACATGTATGCACCCATGCACATGCGCACATGCGCGTGCGCGCGCGCACACACACACACACACACACACACACACACACACACACACACACACACACACACACACACACACACACACACACAAAGGCATACACACAAGGGGGCAAATAATCTTATACGTTTCAAGGGAGATGTTCATTTGCGTCGTCTTTATAAAGGAGTACACTGGGTACCAATGGCCATCAACTACCAACAGTCCAACACACAGCAGGTGCGACCTCAATCACCTGAGAAAGAGCAGGTGTTATGATAATATAGCTGTAAACCACTCCATAGTCCATCCATACCATCACAGCCCCTCACTCTTCTGTTGTCCCTCGCTGTTTAGGCTGACGGTTAACCCACTTAGACAAGCTGGCCTGACAGTGACACGGTCACAGTGAGCAGGCAGGCCGGCTGGAAGAAAAGCTTCCACGTGTAAATGTCTGTTTGTCTTAAGGCACTTAAGACCAAACAGTCTTGCTTTTGTCTTGTCGATGATAAAGGTAATGTTCTAACGTCTTATCGATTCCGATTAAACGATTCCGTAATGAATTAATATATAATGAACACAGCGAACGCATCTACAAGCAGCCATTTAATGTATATGCATATTTATTATGATGACAACCTTAAGTTTGCTACTGATCAAACATGCTCAGTTCATGCTTCATCAACGGATTCCGAACCGTCGGAAATGCTAGAACGACTTCAAGCAACTGGAGAAGTCGGCAGGAGAGTCTTTCAGACGTGTTTTGTATGCTATCTGGGGTTGCCTTTACACCACCTGTAATTCATCTTTGACAAATCCCTTATGGGCCGCCTGTGAGCCTCTGAAAAGCTATTCAAAACACCTGGAAAGACAGACCCAGGGCAGAGACATTGTTACTCTCAATTAAGGCTAAAACACCTTCCATCTCCAACACGATGACCAGTCAGGCACCAGACCATAGCCGTATACTGTACTGGTGGCACTGGCAGAGGCCCCCCAGTACAGTATATGGGAGTCACAGACCACCCTATACTTCCTGTGTGACATCCAATACTTGGCCAAGACCTGGGGTCCGAGCGTTATGTATAGCTCGATAAATTAGAGTGACATTAGAAGGCAACATGCACTGCAATTTCGTCCCGTCCCCCCCTTCTTCATTCTGCAATAATGACCCGTTGGCATTCCCAGGAGGGGCACCGGGGATCAAAAATCCTTACCCTCCTGAAGGGCTTTCTTTAATGTCTTTGTGTCTGTGGTGGATTTGATACTCCCCATCCCTTTAAATGAGATCCCACTACATCCATTAGTCACACAAGGCCAGTAATAGGTCTCCACACACAGGGAGGGTACCCCTGCATAAAGGTCACTGCCACTCCAAGTCTATATGAAGCTATTGTAATGCTGTCGACAGCAAAGAATGATCAATTCAACCTATACGATAACCACTTTTATACATGTCCATTGTCCACACTCCGTTCACTGACATCTTGGTCACATTTGTGTTTCCTGTTGTGTTCCAATTGAGACAGCGACATCTCTCTCTCACGTGTAGCATATTTATTGGACTATGTGTGTGTGCGTGTGTGCGTGCCCACGCATGTGTGTATATGTGTGTGTGTGTGTGTGTATGTGTGTGTGTGTGTGTGTGTGTGTGTGTGTGTGTGTGTGTGTGTGTGTGCGTGCCCACGCATCTGGCCGTGTGTGAGTGCGTGCGTGTGTGTTATTGCTGACTGAGATCTCACAAGGGAGCCTGTCAGTGGGAGCATTGTTAAGCCGCGGACATTTTGTGTTGCTTTGAGTGACGGATGTGATGTAAATGTTCGATCCCTGCGCCAGCTCAGGGCCGCTGGGCAGAGGGCCTCCCTGCGTTTCAATGGCAGCTATAGGGGTGTTGGGTCTCCATGGCATAATGGCGGGCCTCCCGGTCGGGGCGGTGGGCCTCCATGGCAGGATGGTGGGCCTCCTTGGCAAAGCAGAGAGCCTCCCTGCGCAGGGTGTGGGGTTCTCTGAAGGAAATGACACTTTTCTCTTTCAAGATCTCAATCTCCCCGAGGAGAACAACTTGCCAGGCAAAACAATGTCGGTGTTGAAACAAGGGGGAGTGGGCCGGTCCGTTCTAACTCTTCCGACATGGTTCCGGGTGAAAGGAGTAGTCCGGTGGGGGCTGGACGGCTGGCCGGGACCTGATAAGCACCTGCCACGGAGAAAGCATGGAGGGCGGAGGGAGGAGGGAACGAGCGAACAATTGTTCTGGGTGGCATGCTCAATGCATCGGCGATGATGTCAACATGCATGCCATGCATGCATGGAAATCATAACCTCAATGATGACTGTTACTGAATCGGCAGTCATGCACGCCATGTATTTCCATAATTAGGGCTTGTGATGACTGGTATCGGTCAGGCTTTAGAAATTGACAATTGTGCGGTACTCCCAACAGGGTCTATAGGCTGGATGGAGTTCTGCTGAGCTCACCCAGGAAGTGGATGAGGCGCGGTGGGAGGCAGAGGATGGGAAATAGGAGTGGAACGATGGAAAGGTAGGGTGGAGGCGATTAACGCTGAGTGCTGATTACAGAGCAACTTCCCATGCCTCGTTTTCCTTATCTGAACCATTTAGAACAGCAATGGGGCTTAAAATGGGTGATTAAGAGTGTGCTGCTCCCACAACTTTGAGTATTGCCAAGTTCCAGTATACACATATCACGTAGTTGGCCACAGCACGCAGCATGTAGATGGTTCTCAGGAGGTAAAGCAGCCGCTGCCCGGCGGACACCTTGGAAACGGTCAATTTGGGTCAAACATAACGTTCCCAATTCGACCCTCGTCTCCCCCTGAGACACTGAACCCCCTAACTGCTCCCGATGAGCCAGTCGGTGCCTTGCATGGTTTCCTCCACCAACATTTGAGTGAATGTACAGCAAATCACACTATAACTCACTCTGGAAAATAATCTACGATCCCATAAGAATCGTGTAAATGTGCTATATAAAAGTGCTATATATCAATTATAGGGGACAAAAGAATGACATGCTGTAACAACAATGATATGCAGATGCATATCATTGTATCACTATCAGTACTGACATCAATACTTCTCCTAGTTACCTCATACTATCTATGATTTCAAGGAAAAGCCAATTTTCTTTTTAAACACAAGTCTCTAATAGAGATGTGAAAGGTTTCTGAGTAGAATTCTAAACCACCATAACGTTCTGTGTGTGTTCTGTGGTTAATATTATCGCTTTCATGGCAGCTGTCTAGCCAGCAACATTGGATATTTGAGACCTTCGCTCAGGCCTCAGAGTCTGCATCACATTGGAAGCCGATAAATCAAATGCCTCCTGAAACAGCTTCAGCGTGCAACGGCTTACGCGGCTAGAGACATGCAGCATGACGTTAAAAATGAATGGGACTTCTGAAGTCTCCAGGCTTGCATGACATCAATCAAGCTTTAAAGAGAGAAAGCACATAGCATGGACAAAATAGAACCAAACTGCTGTGTAAAGGTGCAAAAGCAATGTCATCTAAATATATCAACAGCACTTATTAGAATTCCATTTCACAGATTACTTTGATCTGCTGTTTTTCCAACATAGATTGTATAATATCTTAAGTGGCTTAAGTAATTAACAGAGTTGGGTGTAACAATTAACTTGCTACTGTAATCACAGTGCTTTGGTCAGTAATGTAGAAATACTACAACTCCAAATAATAATAACATTACAGTTACTGGTCTGGTTACTTTGGAGGTTACTAGTCACTTATGACCTGCTGTTTTCAGAATGTTGGGTTTCTACACTTTCCTATGTTGTTACTAGCGTAACAACATAGGTAAGTTGATAGGCTTAAATATTTGTAAAGTGGCAAGTTATATGACATTGCATCCGGGTTATTTTATGGAGTAACACATAAGAAAAGTAACTGTTCTCTTTCTTCAACCATTGAGAATGGGTCCCTGCTTGGGATCTAATATGCCAAGAGCAAATAATAAAAATTATATAATATTATAACAACCTAAAGCATAAACCTTGGTTGAAGAAAAGTTTTCCTTTAAGTTTTATTGTACTGAACGCGTTTTGGTGTTCTAAGCATTATGTTTTAACTATTGAAAAATAGCAGATCTACAAGCTCATAGCACGCCACGCCACCGAGTGGCGCGCTATGAGCTTGTATCTCTGCTATTTTTGAAAAATCGTGAAAAGGTGCTGCAAATCTTTGAATATTATGTTATAAAGAGCAAATAATAAAAATTATATAATATTATAACAACCTAAAGCATAAACCTTGGTTGAAGAAAAGTTTTCCTTTAAGTTATACAGAAAACATTGAACTGAGCCCTGTGTCTCTACTGTGTGCATAGAGGCGGGTGGGGTGGGGAGCAGAGGTAGGGTAGGGGTAGGTAGGTGGAGGAGTCATAGACTGGGCCTCACAGGGAGGTGAGTGACCCATGTTCAGGTCCAGTAGCACCACGGCACTTCTCAGATCTTAATTACAGAGGCCAGCGGTGGGACAGAGGACAAAGACAGGGAGACCGACATGTCTGGACACCACACACACACACACACACACGCACACGCACGCATGGGGCCATCTGAGCACTTATAAGACCCTACATACTGGGAGGAAAAACACATGCACGCCTCCACACATGTGCATGCGCGCGCGTGCACACACACACACACACACACACACACACACGCACACACACACACACACACACGCACACACACACACACACACACACACACAAAAACACTCTCTCTCTTCCTTCTCTGGTTTATTTTTTCCCTGCTTCTAGTCTGAATTTGTGGAAATAAAGACTGATAGGTTTGATAAAAACGGGACAATTAGCCTACGTTCATGTTAATAAAAATATCTATAAAATAATCAACAACACGATTTAGCCAACTGCTGCCAGTGTGCATGAGTAGTGTGACGTACATTGGCCTATAGTAGCATGCCAGATTGGCTGCGAACCGACACAGAGAAACAGATATACTGTACATGCACATGTGCGCCACACACACACACACACACACACACACACACACACACACACACACACACACACACACACACACACACACACACACACACACACACACACACACACACACACACACACACACACACACACACACACACCCTAAAGAATGATGCACGACAAATCCTAAAAAAAACAACAACAATGCAGATGTATAAACAAACAAACAAAGCAAACCAAACCCCGCGACCTTAGTCCAGTTAGGGACGTGTCACTAAACGGTCGAGCGGTCGTGGCCGGTGGGTAATAATCCGCGGCTTTCCTCCTCACTGCTCTGTCTCAATTGGCTATTCTCCTGCCGGTCATGTGGGCCCCGGGCTGGGCTGGCCGCAGCCGCTGGCCGGCTGCCTCGGCTAGGGTTACATG
>CM076980.1:27976278-28028778 GCA_039105355.1 Benthosema pterotum | reverse complement strand
CACACACACACACACACACACACACACACACACACACACACACACACACACACACACACACACACACACACCTACAAGCTCACAATGTGAGGTATTACAAGCCTGTAGAATACTATTGTTGGTGTGTCATACCTGCAAGTAAGAGTACATTAAACACCTCAGGCATTAATTTACAAGCTCGATTTTCCACTGTACAACCTTGTCCTTTTTAATATAATCGCTTCCCAAATAGTATTTCATGCAGCAGCCATGGCGATCACCTAGTTTTATTGATTAGACCAATTGTACTGGTCACCAAACACCCCTCCTAGACCTTTTGTTCTCTTCCTAAGGTGTTGTGAACCTTAAGCGCTGATACAGAGCTTCGATACAGATGCAGTTTAGTACATCTCTGAAGCTGCTTTTATCATCAATGTGTTTCCAGATACTCAATAACATCTAGCATGCCATTCACAGGGCAGCTGGTTGGCTAGCTAGAGCAGCACTGCAGGCTTACTGAGTTTCATTACAGGTTCCCTGCATTCAATAGAAGATCATGTTTAGACTTGTGGGTATACAAGTGCACTATGTGGCTGTGTCTGAAAAGTGAACACTGAGATCTAGAGTCTGAGGTCTGGAGTGTATGTGTAGACTGAATGAACTCTCACTAGAGTTACACACATCAATAATGACCTTATCTAAACTGTGTGTGTCCTTGCAATACAATATTTGCTGGCTGCAAACAACTTTTCTTGTTGCTACGCAAGGTGAAGAGGATGGGTGTGTAGGGGTGGGATCTGTCACTCTGGGAAGTCCGCTGAGGTAACCATGCTAGTTTTGCATAGTTCATTCAAAATCACAGTATTATTTACACAAGTCATTCTTTTTGGAAGGCATTTCTGCAGCGCACATGTGTGCACTTTGCAACATGTGTGTGTGCAGACTGTGCACACACGCACGTGCGCGCACACACACACACACACACACACACACACACACACACACACACACACACACACACACACACACACACAGGGGTTCCGCCCTGCCCTGAGGAATGTTATGAATCATGGGAACTTAAAAAGAATGCTATGAATCATGGGAGCTAAGGCCAATGAATTGCAGAGTCGACACATTTAATCTTTCTTGTGCGTTGAAATGAAACCTTTATATATAGTAAAATGGATGAGTGGAAATATGAATTTTGAAATGTTCTCAATTCATCTTGAATGCATTAAGATGTTGTGTAAGATGTTGTGATGCAATCTGCCCCCCCCCCCCCACACACACACACACACACACACATTTTATTTTGCAACAAAATATCCCAGCCAAGAAATTCATTTTTAACAATTAGGCAATGTTTTAGCTAATGCAGTAGTAGTTAGTAGTGATTTATTACAGAGATAAATAGACTTCCAGGCACAGAGGGGGAGGCACAGAATTCATTCATTAATTTTGGTTATCAGCAAATGTTGGGCCTCAAGAGTGTGTGTGTGTGTGTGTGTGTGTGTGTGTGTGTGTGTGTGTGTGTGTGTGTGTGTGTGTGTGTGTGTGTGTGTGTGTGTGTGTGTGTGTGTGTGTGTGTGTGTGTGTGTGTGTGTGTGTGTGTGTGTGTGTGTGTGTGTGTGTGTGTGTGTGTGTGTGTGTGTTCTCTGCTGTGATCTGTTTTATGCCCCCTGACCTTGTCTCCTTTTCCGACAGGATGGCACTGGAGGAGGGATTGAGTAAACGGATGGATGTGGGAAGGAGGCATGGGGGAGACCGAGGGTTAAAGTGCTGTGGGTGGGGGGTGGCTGATGGAGGGGGTAGACATCTATACCAGTTTGTACCAGTTTACTGTACAAATGAACCCTGTGCTCCAACATCCTTGTGTTTAGAGCAGCCTTGTGGGAATTCCAGGGGGTCTTCAGCTTTAGCTTGGAACCAAAATGGCCCTTATAGGTCTGTATCTCTTGATTGTACAAGGTGCATGCCCTCCCTTGATCCCTTACAGAGAGATAGAAAGAGAGAGAGACTGTCTTTTGAGGAGGGAGAACGTGAGTCATTCATTGAGGGGAAGTGAGAGGAGGAAAGACAGAATGGATCAATAAAGAGCTTGAAGTGTGGATGAGCTGCTGGATATAGAAAGAGGGAGACAGTAATGCCCAATTTATGCCAGTCGTGCAACAGAGTCAAATACCGTAAATGATCGATCTGCAAGCTCACAATAAAATCTGCAACAATATAATCTGCAACACATTGTGGCCTGCAACCGCAACTGATTATTTATCTGATTCATCGATAAATCTGATTATGACTCTTATTTAGCTATCACCTCAAAGGGGGGTTTCCACCTATTTTCAGTTTTCCTAAAAGAAAAAAATATTAACATGATGAAACCCATCTTAATGATGTCATCAAGTTGTGTTTCACCATGAAATGATTTCTAGGAAATACAAAATGGGGGGAACCTTTTTATCATGTCCACACAACTCTCTAAGGTATATTAATAAAAAAAAAATGGGTGGAATTTGTTATACTTAAACTGGAAAAACTATGGTGAAGTGGGAAAACGGGTAAAAAATCAGTGATTAGTTGAAGAACGGATTAATTGATTACTAAAATAGTTGACAACTAATTGAATAATTGATTTGATTACGATTCAACGATTAATCGTTGCAGCACTAGTTTACAGAGAAAGAGATGAGATTAGCGAGAGAGAAATAGAGGGAGAGACATTGTGTTCTGGCATCATGTTACATCCTTTACATTAGGGGGTTTGTGTGTGTGTGGAGAAGATGACGGTAAAGTTTTTGAAGCTTTTGCTCAAGGTCAGCCAGACAAAGTGTCCTCATTCCCTTGGTGCATGGTTTCCCTGGTATATTTGGGGATTAAAATGGTGACCGGATGACCTCAATAGCCATGGTTGTTTTTTTTATCTGTCTTCTGGTCGGCTGGCACAAAACAGGAAGTACTTGGACAGGGACTCTGAGCCGCATTCCTTTTCTCTTGTCTTTACAGCACTTCCTTCCTTTTCTCACTTTTCCTTAACCCTGGAAAAGTCATTGTGGGGTCGTGAAGGTTGACGCAGAGATGAAAGGAAGGGGAAAACTAGTTGTTTTTATTTTAGTCTGTCTAAACATAGCTCTGGTGGCACAGACCCCGAGACTGCATCAGAGCAACTTCACGTACAGTCACTCTTTCCACTACTCAGTAACAGCTCATATCCTGCTCAACCCAACATCCCTGTCACTGCAGTAAAACCCCGGAAACGGTTTCTTACAAGTCAGTTTGGTTAAACACGTATATGATTTAAAATGATAAGTGGAAGTGTTGTAACTTGTAGGGTAAAACAAGATAATGTAACTGCACCGCAAGGTGGATGCAATTGCATATTCTTTTCTTAGCAGATCAATAAGCAGCATGCTAACAAGGCCTCTGCCTTCACCTCGCTGTCCTCTTTCTGTTCTCCTCTCCTCTGTCACCTGCTCCTGCTCCCTCCCAAAGTAGCCCAAAACTCCTCTTTTAAGCAGTATTTAACCTCTTCAAACCACACAGCCATATGGTTTGATGATAATCTTTACCAAATGGACTAACACATTCCTTACCACCAGGCTGCTTTAGAATAGATTACGGGGATAGACATATTAATAATAGACATATTATTGACATTAATTAATATATATACTAGTAATTAACTGATATTTTATATTATGGTTAAATGAGCACCCAGGAGTTTACTCTGTATGGGTCCTTGTTTATTTTGCTGTGCAGAGAGCTGAATGTGTGTGGTTGTTTGACTGTCCACCCACTATGTACACACAGAGGACATTACAGTGCATTAACTGATCTGGAACAGGAGTCCTTTCGTATATCTTCAGTACAGTGTCAAGTCTGTCCACTCCCGTGTCCACTCATCCATCCTACATGGCTGGACAGGAGGTGTCAGCAATCTGGCAGCAGTTGATGATATTAGTAATGGCATATATTTACAACTGGTTGCTATGGAAACTAACTACCTCTTTCTGTCTCTGACCTTTAGTTTTGGCTACTGTGCAAGTTAAACAAACGTGTGTGTGTGTGTGTGTGTGTGTGTGTGCGTGTGTGTGTGTGTGTGTGCGTGCGTGTGTGTGCGCGCGCTTGCGCGTATTCCGTGCGTGAATGTTTCTGAGTGTGCAGTGTTGACCCAGTACCAGTATCCAAACAATACAGAAGGAAAGGGACAAGTCATTGTTCTGTTTGAATTCTGTCCCTGACTCTCAGTCTGCCAGGCTTTCTCTTGATTTGCAAATCTGTCCGTTCCTCTGACCAATAATGTGTCCCTGTCTTTCTGTCCAATGATTATAGATGTCTGTCTGATTCATTCACTCCAGTATTGAGATAATTCTCATGTCTGTGTATAAGCTATACAGAGTACCGTGCAATGGGACACTTTTGTGTACAGTATATGCAGAGTGCAGATAGACAGCTGGTCAGTGGTCAGTGCACGTTGTAGAGAGAGACATACTGTATGTTGCGGAGAGAGACAGGCCTGGGTGCAGCATATCTACTGTATGTCTGGATTAGATGATTAGCATCTGTCAAAATGGGAACCAAGAATCGATACGAGAATTGAGGCTGAAAATTACACCGCCTAAACTTCAAACATTATATTACACAGTAAGATGGTTAAGTAATAAGCCATCAATGTAAACAATAATCACATCCTGATGATCAGAACACTTATTGTCTCTCTCTCCCTCTCTCTCTCTCTGTCTCTCAGGTATCTTTTGGAGCAGGATTTTCCAGGGATGCGTATTGGACCAGAACCAACGACAGATGGATTCATAGCAGTGATGTACGGCGAGAATGAGGGTGTGGTCCCTGGCAACGCCCTGGTCGTCGACCCTAAGAAACCTTTCAGGAAACTGAACGCCTTCGGAAACGCTTTCCTTAACCGGTACGCGCACACGTGCATACATGCGCGCACATGCCGATACAGCCAAGACTGACCATTCGTCATTGTCAATTTCCAAGTGTGTGTGTGTTTGAGGCCTGGCATCCGGAATGTTCCATGACTTCACAGTGGAGCTGAGAAGCCCACAGCTCTGAAATCAGACGATAATTCTTTTTTATTATTATTATTGAAAACCAACATTGTTAACATTCTAAACATGTGGTTGAACTGATAAGAGCTGGCAGACTGTGAGTTTGTCGCTCCATTTAAAACCTTACACAGAGACTAAACACCTAAATCAAACAGCCAGTCAGTCAGTGTGTGTGTATAACATGAGACATAGTTTGAAGTGTTACTGACTGATTACTACTTGTTCCGTTTGACAGTCCATCACATATTGCCATGTATTACTGTATGTGTAACTGCATCTGTCCAGTCATCAATATTATAATTGGTCTCATCAGCAATAATTGCCCACTATTGGCAAAGAAAGAGGACATTTCCACTTTCTTTGTTAAAATAATGAGGGGACGGAAATGTAAACCAAAGCATCAGGTACAGATCTATATCTATATATATATATATCTATCCATCCATCCATCCAATTTCTGATCTTTCTGATCTTTCTTGACCCTAAAACCTAACTCCAGTCTTTCTAATCTCATCCTCTGACAGTCTAACTGTAGAAGAATAGAATTACCTGACAGACACTAGAAAGACACACGCCCAACAAAGCACACTAAAGAAGGATTTGTGCCAAGAGATAATTCATAAACACTTGTCTATCGTGTTGTGACCTGAAATTTGAGATGTGCCATCTTTTTCATCTCGTGGTTTAGCAATTCACTGGGAATACCATTGTGAAAGCTCAACCTCCTATACATACATGTATGCTCGCCTGTCACCTGGCAGAGTTAACAAAAACTATGGGGTTAAATTTAGCAGGCAAACACACAGACTAAAATGTATTTCCTTTGTCCTGAAATATAGAGAGCCCACTTGTTACACAAAGTGTGTGTGCGTATGGTTGTGTGTGTGTGCGAGTGTATGATTCTGTGTGTGTGCGTGTGTGCTCACGCACACGACCACAGAAATTCCTTACCCAGGAATCCAGCTTCGTCCTGTACAAAGGAGGAACCTGCTTCTACAATAAGTTATTGTTTCCGGGGGGGGAAGTGTTTGTGCGTCACACCACATGTCAGTTTGGAGTGTGTTTGTTCCCATTTGCCAATTTACCAGCCCCTGCTCTGCTCCAGAGTTCAAAAGTCAAGTTACATTTATAGCAGCTACCGTGGCACTATAGTGATGGCCCCCAGTTAAGGCGGAGGTCTGTTTGTCGACCAGTGATGTTGAGAATAAGGCTTTTATCACGTATAGATCATTTCAATCATGCATGTTTACATTTTTTTCTCTATGTTTGGAAGGAAGGAACCTTTCTGTCTCACTCAACCTCTGTCACTATTGTAAATGTTTGTACAAAGTATGTCGTGGACTAGGTGTATTGCTGAATGATGCTTTCTAACACTGGCCGGGAGGACACATTATATAGAATTAAATGACACGAAGGACGTCCTCATTCCCCACATTGTTAACCACAAGCTCAAAACTTGACGATCTGCTATGCCCTGCAACCCCCCCCCCCCACACACACACACACACACACAGTGTGGACGTACAGTTATGTGTGAGGTCATATAATGTGACTGTCTTTTAATGAAGCAGACAGAGTACTGATAAAATGACAATTTCATATCCACCCAAAGCTATCATCAAGTTAGCGCTGTACCTCTCTCTTTCTCTGTGATGACAGCTGTTAAAGTTGCATGATTACAGAAGAATTTCATCAGACGATAGATGTTTCACAATTTGATTTATGACTATTGTTTATTTCTCAGAGATAACTTATCTATCACATTTCCTCATGACTCTCATTCCTGTGTTCTGACGGCAATGTACATTATGTATTCATTTTGTTCTTGCCTGTGTGTGTGTGTGTGTGTGTGTGTGCGTGTGCGTGTGCGTGTGCGTGTGCGTGTGCGTGTGCGTGTGCGTGTGCGCGTGCGCGTGTGTGTGTGTGTGTAGGTTCATCTGTTCCCAGATGCCCAATCAGGTTCTTCAGAGTATCAGCATCATTGACACACCTGGCATCCTGTCTGGAGAGAAGCAACGCATCAGTAGAGGTTTGTATGAATGAACTGGCTTGTTAGGGACTGTTCGTAATTTACCGGGGGGGGGGGGCTGGTGCGTAGGGGGGGGAGGGCCATGATGAAAAAAAATGAGGTGAGGGGAGGGCCATGGCAAAAACAATCGGAGTGGAGGGGAGGGCCATGGGGAAAAAAGGAGACGGAGCTTTAGAGTATAGACTGAGTTACGTTTACTCATAGAGCTAGTAGACCAATGGCGATTCTTCTACATTGACTTCAACTGCAGTTTGTCCCTATTCAGGCCATTTGAACAGCGCTCAAGCGCTCAGTTTCTGACTCCTCAATGTCGTGACTCCGGGTGGACTGCTGGAAGAGTAGGAAAGAGTACTAGTTTTGCCATTTGCACAGAATAGGACAGGAAACGGATCTGCAGCATGGACCCTCCTCCCTCCATGCAGTTGAGCGAGATCCTGTCATGGCGTCCACCGCTCTTTGTTTACAACACACGTAGGGAAAAGAAAACTTTGCCTTTTTACCAAGGACTGCGTTCGGTTTGATAAATAATGACAGCAGAGCCGTTTTCTAAAGCCCGATACGGGCGGATGCATGGCTTATAAAGCAGCACGTCGAGCTGTGGTGAGTAGCCTCAAATGAGCTGTTTGTTGTCCCCTTTGCTCCATGAAGTGAACGGTGTCTGCATTGCTCTGTCTATACTCCAGGCTTACATAGCTACTCTACCCAGGCTGCGCTGGGTAGAATCATGCCATCTAGTAGAGTTGCGACATTGGGGGGTCAGAAACCGAACGTGCTGGATGGTATTTTCTGTTGCGCGACCACTGCAGACAGCATTGCCATCGAAGCTGAGAGATCGCACAACGGGGCTATAGTTTTCAAATAGGCCAGCGCAAATAAGTAAAAGCCCTTTTAGACACGTGTAAAACATGACAACTATTGGGAAATCAATGCTGATAGTTAAGTGGCCATTCTGATGGTCTACTCTAGTGTCATGTTTGCAAGACTAGTTTTTCAGAGACACTGACAAACTATATTTTTCATTTTATTTATTTTATGGTAGTGCTTTGTCGTAGTGCAATCGTGTTTCATGACTGTATGTTTATTTGTTCTGTTGAGTATAATATAGTCTTTATTTGCTGTATAATTGGAGCACATACATGTAGCCATTTTCTCCAATTAGTGTGTTTTTTGAGCATGTGAGTGTGTGCTTAATATGCAACTTTGGTGGGGAACTATGAAAAATATTGCCCCCCCTGAAAACATGAATGCCCCACCACTGATAATTTCCTGGCTACGGCAGTGATGCTCACGACAGCTGGCATGCTCATTGAACTGAAGAAAAAATCTCAAAGTAAATGGCCGGGCAATTTTGTACCTGTAGGGGGAGGGCCATGGGAAAACAACATTGAAGTGGGGGGAGGGCCATGGGGAAAAAATTGAGGTGGGGGGGGGGGGCATGATTATTATTTTTTGACCGGACTTCCAGCGCACCAGCCCCCCCCCCCCCGGTAAATAACGTACAGTCCCTTAGTAGACAGTAAGAGAGTTACTGTAAGTGAGAGACTGTGCAGGTGTAGGAAATGCAGAGAGACATTGGGGATGCTGAGAGGGAGACGGTGTTGGAAAAAATGTGTTGAATGTTGTTATCATCATTCATAGAGTAATACAATCTAGATACTGGACTGGATCGATAGCCTCACCCCCTTGCTGTTTCATTTCAATTGGAGTTTTTCAGTGGTGCTTTAAAGCCCCCATGGAGGCGCTGACTTACGGGTGTAGAATAACATGGCGGTGAATGGCACTTACACATTTTGCCAACCAAATTTTGGTTGGCAAAATGCGGAAGTGCTGACTGGGCTTGACATCACAACGTAATGAACATCCATTCACTTCCATTATAGTGTGCTGCACTTCCTCTTCCTCTCATCGCCACTAGGTGCTTTTTGCTTCAACTCTGGAGAGCTTCACAGTGGGTGCGTCATCATCATGCGCCAGAGCACAGAGTATATTGAACCAGGATAGGCCTTAACCAAAAACTGTCTGGATTTTACACTATCTGGTTGAATCTGGTCGTATCCTTGAATCAATGAATGGGCCCTGCACACCATCATATCAGTCGTATTTATCTATGACATCCTGAGGCGTCATGCATGAAGATTGTGTTAATGATGGGTCTGGATGTCAAGTGTGTCCTATCCAGGCAGGTCATTACAGTATTGCGACCCACACCTGGCTAAGTCCCAGATAGTGTGGACAGTGTGAGTCAGACGGATGAAACAAACGGCTGCAAATAAACCTTTTAAGATAATTATTATGAGGAAGGCAGGGCTTCTGTACTGATTCACTCAACATTGTGGACATGTTACTGTCTTCACAGTGGAGAAGCATTGGCAACAGGACTGTGTGGTGCGTGCATGTGTGTAACAATTGAATACATGTTATTGTCTATTCATAGCTCTGGCTATATATATCAACATCATACATAAACAGACCATTGTTCTGTTAATGGCTTTATTTATAGATTCTGCACGTTTACATTCTCTCCATGCTGTTACTGAAATACATGAATAATGGATAATACCACCCTAATAATAGGGTCTTTACCCCCTTTTTCTCCCCAATTGAGTCTTTAAGCCAATTAATTCCTCCCCACACACATTTCTGTGTTGTCACTGCTGTTCCTCACCTGCCAGTGAGGAGCCCCCACTGTCCTCCTAGTCCTCCCATCCAACATTCCCTGCTTACAGGTGCTGCTCCTGTACGTAGGCTCTATTCTATAAATTCTCTCCACCAGGCCGAAGGCATGGGGGTAGAGTATGTTTTGCATTCCTGCTGTGTACAGCTAATCTCCGGCTCCGTTGGCCAGACTTTGTGCACACATGCTCCCTGGATCCCAACAATGAACAGCCTGTTAAAGCACCACCATGGGGTTGGCTTTTGTAAAAAAACTGTCTTTGAATTGGATTAGCATACTCCATGATTTGCAAAATGCAAGCTCAACTGTGTGGTCCTTTTAAAGCATGAAGGTCTAAGGTCAATAGCTTCAAGGCTGATGAGTCAACTCAGTGTGTCTTACTATTATTAACAACTAGGGGTGGGACTCGATTAAAAATTTTGATCTAATTAATTAGAGGCTCAATAATTAATTAATCTCAATTAATCTCATTTTAATCGCATATTATTATTTACCTGAGAAAAGTGAGAAAGCACATTTTTGAACTGAATTTGATATTACGAGTGAAGCAATGAACTGAATGAGTGAAGCAATGAACTGAATACTAGGCCTGTGAATCTGTGGGTTGGGACACCCACAGATTCACAGGCCTAGTATTCAGTTCATTGCTTCGATACAATTCAGTATCAATTTTCTGGGTCACGATTTGATCCAAAAACTAGATTTCTAGATTTTTTTTTTAATTCTCGATTCAAAAAGATTCCCCAATTCCAAAGCTTTCCTCTTTTCTTTTTTCTTCTTCTTATTTACCAAATTCAAGTACAAACGTTAGCATTTCTCAGTCAGTCCAGTACAATAATTGACTCTGGGGCAAAATAATTAATTACTGGTACTTGGAAGACTAGCTGGTAAGAAAGGCAGTGCCACACACACAGCGCTGATTGTTCTGGAGCATACATTTGCGTACATTTAGCAGTCATTATTATCATGCAATTTAGCGTCAGATAAACACAGTGAAGTGAACTACTCTGAACTAGGCTACTATGATCAAACCGCTCAAACCGATTTGTTTGCCCAAAGCCCACGTCAGTTGATCATCTGAGCACACACACACACACACACACACACACACACACACACACACACACACACACACACACACACACACACACACACACACACACACACACACACACACACAGCCAATATGAACTCGACTACAGCTGCACTGATGAGCGCCGGTCGCCAACTCCAGTTTGTCCCTATTCAAGCCATTGAATGTCGGACACCTCAACGTCGCTCTGGTACTAGCCAGAATGCAGAAAGACTTACCCAAGCTCCCTTCTCTTCACGGGGTCAGTCCAATGGCGGCTCTTCTACATAGATTTCTACGAAACGGGGACAGTAACACTAGCTCCAACATGTTGGATGTGATTTGAGGCTCGAGCTGCTGCGATGGTATGCAAATTCTTTGTTGCATAAACTGCCTTTTTGTCCACGCTTCCATCCGTTCTTTGCTTAAATCTAAATTTGCCATCAACGGGGCCGAGTAATGCTTGCTCATCTGGTTTGTCGTTCATGTTGCGAGTTGTTTTGTTTTGTTTTTGCTGCGGGGGAAGAGGACGAGGAGGCGGACGGAGCTTTAGAGTATAGACTGAGTTACGTTTACTCCATAGAGCTAGTAGACCAATGGCGATTCTTCTACATTGACTTCAACTGCAGTTTGTCCCTATTCAGGCCATTTGAACAGCGCTCAAGTGCTCAGTTTCTGACTCCTCAATGTCGTGACTCCGGGTGGACTGCCGCTTCCGTGTCCGTTAGCATATTGGGTAGGTGTGAAACGGTGATACAAAGAGAAACGTTCCACTTCAATGGTGTGAATGGGCCATCAGTGACAAACGTTCCGTTCCAATGGTGGATAAAGAAAAGGTGCGAATAAATGCGTTATTTTTTATAACGCGTTATATTTTCTGTAATTAATTAGTCTCAATTAACGCGCTAAAGTCCCACCCTTATTAACAACCAATAATCCTGACTACTGTAAGTGCCATTGAAAAAGGAGCTGAACAGTGGATCCCTGGATCAGAACATTAGATAAGACTGATAAGATCAAATGGAGAGATAGAGGGAGGCCATTACAGGGATGGACGGAGGGAGGAATAAAACTTACACAAATTATATTGGGGTGGATTAAGGATACTTGAGTGATGGAAGCACATTAAAAGGATGGATAGTGAACAATTGAGGCTAGTTTCTGAAGGAACACTAGAAGCCTGAAGCTGAGGAGGAGTGATGATGGAGGGAGGGATTGGCGGATGGAGGGAGGTGTGGAGGGCGTTCCTCCATCTGGAAGTGTTTAGTTCAGCTGAGGATGAATTCCTCTTGAAAACATTCAGCAGTCCAACTGAGTCTGAGACTGAGACTGACTTGCCATCTAATTTACTAACTGACCAGCTTGATGACTGACTGACTGGTTGGATGGCTGAGTGAATGAATGAGTGACAGATTTGAGTTTCTGATTGGTTGGCTGACATGAGCGATTGGTTAAAGTCTTGAGGATTTTTCAGTTTGTGTAATTTCTTGCATTTTTGTTGCTAATAGACTGCCCCATGGGATTGTCAGCTCATTTCGGTAGAAGAATCAATCATCCATGTAAATACGCCCACACACAGGGTAGAGTCAAATAGAGGATTTTCAAAAATGGTTGTACAATGTACTTTGCTTATGTACAGTTGATGAACATAGGCTGGATGGATAAAAATGGCTCCACAACACATTAGTCAATTTATACTATGAATTGGTTCATTCAAAATTGTTAACCTTATCGATCGATTAACTGTTTCGTTTATTTTCTATTATATTTTTAACTTAAATATTAATTTGACCATCTGTGATACAGGGCCAGGCAATGTCAATTGTATGAGGAATGAAAAGTCCATTGTCTTGTCTGTGACATCACATACAAAAGCCAAGACGTATGTATATTACCTCCACTGTACAGTAGTATTAATTATTTGAAATGTATTTAGAGGATAATTCCCCTGAGATGCATCATCTCATTTTCTCAGAGGTCCTCGAAGGTGAATACACACTGTTGTTGTGCCTGTGGCATCACCGCCTCTGTAGGAAATGATGGTTGCATTAAACTGACTGTGTGTGCATGTGCCTGTGCTTGCTTGCGTGCCTGTGTGTCTTACCTCAGTCTCTGGTCCGCATATGCACCCACTGACCTCTCTAATGTATGACATCACTGCAAACGATGTCATTGTGTTTCTTTCTTTCTTTCTTTCTTTCTTTCTTTCTTTCTTTCTTTCTTTCTTTCTTTCTTTCTGTCTTTCTTTCTTTCTTTCTTTCTTTCTTTCTTTCTTTCTTTCTTTCTTTCTTTCTTTCTTTCTTTCTTTCTTTCTTTCTTTCTTTCTTTTTCTTTCTTTCTTTCTTTCTTTCTTTCTTTCTTTCTTTCTTTCTTTCTTTCTTTCTTTCTTTCTTTCTTTCTTTCTTTCTTTCTTTCTTTCTTTCTTTCTTTCTTTCTTTCTTTCTTTCTTTCTTTCTTTCTTTTTCTTTCTTTCTTTCTTTCTTTCTTATTCTGTCTTTCTCTCACTTTACTGCGCAAATGACAACATTTTCTGTCATATCCCTCTTGTAAAGCCAATTTCTCGTTATGATGTGTCCACTGTCCAGTAGACATACAGTATATTTGTTGCCTTTCAACCGATTTCCACTTATTAGTCATAGGGTTGGCAATGTCCATAACGTCTGCAATACTTGGCTGCCAGTGTTCTGTATCGCTGTAGCAGCCCTTCCACCACCCAGTGATGTATTCTGTCACTGGCTGGCCAAAGAACTACAGGCAGAGCTTCAACTCATCACTGTGCCTGTAGACCACGGAGCAATGGTGGAGTAACCCAACCAATCATGACGAAATATATTTGGATGTTCCACTTCCATTGTATTTGCTCTGGAGTCTGCAGATTTGTAATTGACTGTAAATGAATCTACAGTACTGTACGTCTCGCCAACGAGAACCTTATGTGCACTGCATGCTGCTACAGAGAAGGCATAGACGATAACTCTTGCATATTACTTTCATGGATTCTAATGTGAACTTATGCAAACCTATGCACTTTGTCAACGGAATTTTGCAGATATAACTTCGGTCAGCGGGAGCAGTACTGCAGTTGATGTATTACCTACTGTACACTGACAAAAATAGAACTGAGATAGAAGATAAAGCTCTCAATAGAATATACCGGTCAATCTTCATTCTTACTCTCATCTACTGTCATGAATGCGGGTAATGAGCTATAACCAAGCGAATAATAAGATTGTGATGCAAACAGCCGAGCTTAAAATGGAAAGGAGACAGTTAAGGCGATTCAGGCATCTAGTATGGATGCAATGCTCCCTGAGTGTGTCCCTAGCAAGGTCATCTGTGTCCCACTGGGGAGGAGGCCCTGGGGCAAAGGACAAGATGGGTGGACTACATCCCCACACTGGCTTTGGAATGCCCTGGGGCAAGGATGGTAGAAAGAGGATGGGAAGTGAAGACCCCTATAGTGGAGTCCATATTGGTTAATAGAAGAAATAGAAATAAACAGACATGCGCAATGGAGACCAAGGATGGATGGTCTTCATTGCGCATGTCCACTTTCCTTTAATTCCTTTCATGAACCAATAGGAGTCTTCGCTTCCCATCCTCTTTCTACCATCCTTGGCCCTGAGGTCCCCCAGCATGCCCAGGAAAGGGAAGTCTGGTGCTCTCTGTTGCTCCTGTGAACCGGCTCCGGATAAGAGGTTGGAGATGGATGGACATCATCAACAGTGTTACACCCAGAGTGATGGTTTAAGCTCACAATAACTAAGTCTTTATTTAGCTCCTACATGGAACTCGGAGAGAAGTGGACATCGGCAGGGTGTATGGGAACTAGATGATATGGTGTACTGTGTGTTTTTGTTCCCGTCCTGAAGCCTACTGTAGTAGCTGAGGTCATGGCAACAGGAAGTATTATTGTTTGAACCGTGGCGTTTCCTTTTGTAAGAAGGAAATAGCTATGAAATAATCAGCGGTCATGGAATAATGAGCTGATCCTGAGTCAGGAAGACTGGAGATGGCATGGCTGATAGTGATTTTACTCCACAGAATGAAAACGTGAGTTATTTCTTTAATATGAGCCTGCAGGATTGTGGCTGCTGTACTTTAGGGGAACATTTCATTTGACATCTCTGACAGATATACAATGAGTGAGCAGGTAGGGTTCAATGACAGAATATGTATGACTGTTGAACTTGGTGGTTATAGAACAACATCCTTGTTGTCCTCTGTGTGTTTCTATCTGGAATTGTTCTATTCTTTACCCAGCTATGGGTGGTCGATATGGCGATGAATGTAGTCCAGTCGATACAATGTCTCCATGCCTCCACGCCTTTGTGAATGTACATTCTAGGAACTGCAGTTATATCTTGCAAATCATAGAATATGCATTCACTGTATCAAATATACACAATATATCTGAGAAGAAGATTGCATTGTGATCGTTGTGACAATATTTGGTCTAAATGGACTGTCATTCATTTTTCCTTTAGTTTTAGTTATCCTGCAGTAGGTGGTTGTACTGGGTAACTTGCTGCACAATTCTTGCCCAAATGTTAATATTGATTTTCCTACAAAAGAATTTAGTTCATGATTCTCACTTGACTCTGATTTTGTCTGTTTGTCAGCCCTAAATATATTTCACTTCGCCAATTCAATTTCACTCGTTTAGATGTGTGATGATAACCTCACCAAAGAAAAAATACAAGGAATTTGTACTTAATTAGGACAGTGTGAAAATGTTTCTAAGGTGTTAAACATCTGATTGGGGGGATGTGTCATTGTAAGAACAGAGATTGTAATCCAGGCATTCAGTCAGTAGGGTAGCAAGGTTAAATTTCTTGGCTCAGTGTGACAGACTGTACTTACTTACTGTTCATAGGCCACGCCTCCCTCCCCAGGGAGAACAGAGCTGTGAACTGACCAAATTCAACACCTAGGCTGTAACCTGATCTCTCACTAAGCCCCGCCTATCAGTCCTGCTTAGAATCCCTTGAGTCCTTCATGAATAATTCAGGAAGGGAGTCTACAAATGCCACAATGTCGGGAGTAGTCATCTTTTCATAGCAGGTTGAAATGGAGCTCGCCTGGGCCTGCATGTGCAGTGTGTTTATGTCCCAGTGGGCCACAGTACCGGTACATGTCAGGACCCCATGAGGACTAGAGGCTCATTCATGTGTATCTAATGGGGATCCTTTAATAAAGATAAACATACATGCAGGCCAAGGTGAGCACCATTTCAAACCTGGTACAGGGCAGGCTTTAGTTTAGACATACTATTGTTCCGATTGTCATTAGACCGACAACGTACCTCCTCAAGCCCTAACGGCAAGCATGGGAGCAGCGCTTCTGACCGTTGTCTCCACATGTCGGTCTGTTGATGTGTCCAAATCTGCGTGTTCCCCAGAGTTGGTTCGGAAGTTCGGAACCGGTATCATTTTCTTTTTCTTGCCCTGTAGTAGGAACCAAAGTCAGCCTTTCACTATATTCAGAATGGAAGATGCAGATGTGATTTAAACCATATAAAAGTGTGTATATAGATGCACATACAGTCTGTCATACACTGAAATCAGTGAGTCAGTGTGATAAGACGTCTGTCTTGCATCCTTCTTGCCATCCTGTTGGCTTCATTTCCACTCACTGTTTACTCTATTCTCTGAACTGCTAGTGCGCAGAGAAAGACGTTGCTTGTGGGGGCATCGTTGTTTGCGTGAGTGTGTGTTATATGTCTTTAATTGGAGCATGATTGTTTGTGCCTTTGGGGGTGTGTTATTTTGTTGTGGTTGTAACTTGTGTGTTCTTATTGTGGCTTCCATATATAGATGGTTTGTGGTGTCAGCACATTGATGTGGGCTAAGCATGTCTAAGTGAAAGTCTGACAGAAACCACACCCTTGGGAACCACTCTCTCTGGGTGTTATTTCTATACAGAGCCTGTTTATACAGGCACTGTAGGCTTAGAAACCTTTATCATTTTTAACATATCAGGCTGGTGTCATTGGAGAGAAATGTTCTGTGTTTAAAAAGAGGGGAGGGGTGGTGGCGCCCAGTGCCACTGGTCAAGTGGTCCAGGCACATTCCAAATATACCGTAGATATAGGCCCTATTCTGACGTGTTGCGTGTTTGAGTCCCGTTCATGATGAGTCGACCTTTGCTGCATGTATCTCCGCTTCTCTCTCTCTCTCCCACTTTCATTTCTGTCTTCACTAAAAACTATCAATGAAGGTAAAAAGCCAAAAACAAATAGAAGAGGCAGCAGCCATACACAGTTGTAGGTACAGTAACTTAAAGTTGTAACCTAGTGATATGTTACACTGTATGGTGTTCTGCCTCTGTTTACTATGAGTTGTGTAGCCTGGCCTAACCTGAAATAATTTTGGCATAGAGGGGTGAGGACCGGCGCAGCCACACCAGTAGATCTGATTTGATCTCACCAACGTGTCGCCATCCCCGTCCCGTCCCATCCAGTGCTGTGCCACGTCACATCATTTGGAGCCACACCCACCCAGAAGGGTGACTCTCACTTCTAGGCCACTGTGGCTAATGATTTAGTCCAGGCGTTCAGTTTTCGCACTCTGTGGACGAAAATGAAAGCCTGATGTTGAGTTGTGTAACTACAAGGAGAAGTGAGAGCAGGTGCCGTTGTTCCACTTCCTGGCACATTGTTCTTGGGTAACATCTGGGGCAGATGTATTTCATGTTCTAAATAAAAAAAAATGGACAACTAAACAATTTGGAAAGGCTATTTCTAAAGTTATTATATTACATAAAGAAGTCATCATATATGATAGTATCTTTCTTTATCTAAAGAGCTTTACATTTCATCCATTCAGTGTCTCCTACAAGAATCACAGCCAAGTATTATTAGAATGAGTAGTTATGCCTGGCAAGGCTTTTTTTTTTGTTTTCAGCACAGCACATGTTTTGAATTGTTTTCAGTGGTAGAGCTGGAAACACCAGCAGCGTTACGAGGTACTCGGAGTCGGTCTGTATTTTGCACTGCTACGCAGTTTTTTTCCTGGTCCCTGAGTATTGAAATATTTTCTACTCTGGGCATTTAGTCGTGTTTTAGGGGGAAAAACCTTGTCTTTTCAACTAGTAAAAATGCATTGATGGAGACACAACAACAACACAACAATATTAGATTTTTTCCAAAAGAAAGATAAAGCTAACAGCCCCTCTCCCTCTCTTGCCATACCAGGTTATGATTTCTCTGAGGTGTTGCGTTGGTTTGGAGAGCGTGTGGACCGGATCATTCTGCTGTTTGATGCTCATAAACTGGACATCTCCGATGAGTTCTCTGAAGCCATCAAGGCCTTCAGGGGACAAGATGATAAGATCCGTGTTGTCCTCAACAAGGCTGACCAGGTAGGATGATAGTTTTCGGTATAGATACAGTATAGAAATTCGAATTTACATGACCTGTCCCTGTCACACATGCTGTAACTGTCGGGACCAGTGGTGGCATGTTCGTGGAACGCAGTGCCATGTACACTGTTGTGCCAATACAATACAATATGACTTGCACATGCAGGAATGTGTGCACGTGCATGTAGCTAGAATGTGTCCCCCTGGATTCAAGCTATTAGGTGCCTAACTACCTAGGTCACCACTCACAGACTTTCCAAGTTCCCAGCATAAGTACTGGTGGTGGTGTCCCCCCAATTTTAATGCACTCACTAATTTGAGTAACAACAGCTTCTGTGGTGCTGGTGCCTCCTCCACCATCATTCATTTTGTGACTGCAGCCAGCGCAGTATAAACAAATTATGTAATCTGATTATTTTAATTCTACTTTTGTTTGTGTCTAACAAAAACCTCTCATAATAAACAATATAGGCTTAACAGCAGTTCTGTGCTTGTGCACGGGTGTGTGGCCATGGTACCGAAAAACAAGTCACCATTACACCACTGGTCGGCACTGTATGAACCTCTATGGTACCATGATCCTGATATGACTCCTCTTCTGCACCTGTGCCAGGTGGACACCCAGCAGCTGATGCGTGTCTACGGCGCCCTCATGTGGTCTTTGGGGAAAGTGATTAACACACCTGAGGTGTGCAGAGTTTACCTGGGCTCCTTCTGGGCCAAACCCCTGCAGGTCACTGAAAACAGGTAAGCTACCCTCCTCCTCACCTACTGCACCGACCTACCTATTTGCTTATTAATCGACCTACAACTTACCTGTTATCACTGTGGTACCTACTAACATACCCATCCACCTACCTTCCTGCTAACCTAATTAATAATCTAATATGTCTATTAAACTACACATCAACTTAACTACTAGCTACTGCGGGACCCCTTTTTTTTCTTACCTGAGTGGGTAGAAATCAAACCTAACTTAATTTATTCATTCTAGATACCTTTGTGAGTATGTGTGCTCACAGTTCATGCAACGACAAGTGTCAGAATATTTGTAGCTTCATTTTGCTGAATTCCATTTTTTTCTTGATTATGTTGTTGTTGCCGAACCCTAGTGTCTATCGCAGCATGAAGGCTTGTCTGAAAACAGACTGCCTGATCATTCAACAATGCATCTGTATTTTAACTGTGCTAAGCCTCTTCCCCTCCCTCATCTTTTTCTGCAGGCGTCTTTTTGAAGCAGAGACCCAGGACCTGTTCAGAGACATCCAGGGCCTTCCTCGCAATGCAGCGCTCCGAAAACTCAACGACCTCATCAAGAGAGCCCGTCTGGCCAAGGTGAGAAAGAGAGAAGGCTGCTAAGCAACCTGGCATCCCTATTTTGTACATGCTGTTATAGCATGTAATTGTAAGCAAAAAGTACTTCAGATGTTTTGGTTATATTTAATGAGGCACCTTCGGATGACAGTGCTGGTTTGAGTTGCATACCAGTAGTCTTAGATTCAAAACATCCGTGTCAATATGCGATACGACAGGAGAGTGCCATCATGTCAATGTATGATTGCAGCAGGGCGTACCTTCTGTTGTATGGATAGACTGGCCCCAACAACACATTACCTGTTTGATGCAACGGGTATAAGACTGCGTTTTCAGTGATATTCAAAATGAACAATTTCAACGAAATCAGTGAAAGCAGACAGTATTTCTGTGATCCTCATATATACAATACTTACAATTTAGGCACTTAATCCAGGATGATACTGGATTAGTAAGCAAAATATAAAAGTAAGCAAGGTATAAAAAAGTAAGGCTTACATTATAATGCATAGAGATGATAATCTCATCATATGTATACCAAGAACTTAATGAGTCTAAAGTAAACAGTATAATATCAAAACACATCTGTACAACATTGAAACTACAGAAACTCTAATATGTCTAAATGTCTGTTTAAATGTCATGTTAACCTTCACCTGCAAGGTTGTCTACTTTGGGGCAGATGTTACGGCACATGCTGTGGGTTAAAGTGAGGTGTAACAGCAATCGGGAGGTCGTTCTACAGTTTGGCACATTCCAGATGTTTTAGGGAAGGTTCTGACAGCTTCCCTGTGTTAGTGCGAGAGTTAGAGGAGTTGGAGGGTTGGGTCAGGCTTTGAAAATGTCAGCCACCTTTGGTAGCATGCCTTGTAGGATAACATCAATATTTTGTACTTTTGGTGCCGAAAGATAATTGCACAGGGGTAACATGATAGTTAGTAATTAGGGACCCAATCATATTGGCTCTAGTGCCCATTGAATCCCTGCTCTGAATCATGTTTTGGCAGATCATTTTCTGCAATTCACAGTCCTTTTCTCCTAAATCTCTTGACAAGAATGACAAAAGTTTCAAAAAAGAAAGAAAAATACTTGGTGGAAGAAGCGACAGAACCATAGCAGAGACGTTGTGCTAGCTTTTTCATCCTGTGGTGTTAAACAGTTGAGTGATGTGTTTGTCTTCCTGTGTTTGTTTTGGACCACTGCAGATTTCACAGTTCGGGTGACAGAAACTCATTTCTGTGTTTTGAGCCTGGCTGTTCAGGAAGAACACATGCTGGTTTCAGATCAGTACAGAAATATACAGGGGTAAAGAGCCAAAATACAGCACATGTACGGCTGAAAATTACCATTTTGGCTGCAATTTTTGTTTATAATTGTTGTTTTTTCCCCCCTATGTATGTATAAATGTGCGTTCATCTCGTGTTATCAGTGTAAAAGGAAAACGCAAGCAAAAACCCAAGTGCAGACCAGCAAACCATGGCCATTCACAAAATGCCAAATTCAAGACACACAGAAACCTGCCAGCACTAATCACTATTACATTGCTAGGCATAAAGGCTGAAGGGTCCCTCACATAATGCTGAATGGCCAGTCCATGTGGGTTTCAACGTATTTCTGCTAGTTTGTCCGTAGCTAGTTCAGTACTGAAAAGTTCAGTCTCAGGAAAGGTTTGGTAATACAGTAGATGCATCTCAGTATTCAGACAATGCATTCCTAAATGAATAGTTATTGCTTGCTTTGGCGTCTTTTTGGTCACCCAATGCTGTTTCCAAAGCTGTTTTTCCTTCAGAGAAGTACTTGCTACAGGAAACTTCCATTCCCTCATTGGTTCCCTGTGCAACAACAAACAGCAGTGGCCACCATCCATTGTGTAATGTGGCTTCCATCCCCATGTGACACTGCACAATTCTAAGAGATTGTATCTTTTTGTGCTGGTATTTTTATGAATTCTGGAAAAATGTGTCACTCAAAATGTGGCATTCATCAAAATCTGTTTTGGTTGATACCAAGGATTCCTGGTTAAAATGACTATGTAAAATATTTAAGGTGTTTAATTGTTATAGATGACAAGTACAGGCGGGTGTACTGTAAATGCTTTTGAGACATGTGCACTACGTAACTCAATATATTACATAATATATTACCAAAACGCAGTAACTTGTAATATAAATATATTACTTAACAAAAACAATCTAATATACTATACTTTTCTTTCTGCATTACTGCATTACTTTCAATATTACTTTCTGTCAATCGGTCTCGTTGAAAATGTTCTTGTGAAATTATCTTGACAACTGCAGAAGTTAAATAATTACTTATTTTCTATAATTTGTCATCAAATTATTTATTCAGGAGGACGTTTTTTCAAGTTTTTTTCATATGGATTTCCCAGATAGCCAAGTGCGCTTTCTTTATTATAGGTATGCCACTGGCCTACACAATATTTGATTAATAGTGACACTAAATATTTAATTATATATTTTGCACAACATTTTTCTTTTAAGTAATATGTAATAGTAATATCAGTATATTACACTTGCTCAGACAGCAATATTGTAATACAATATATTGCTTTAAAATGAAGGTAATAAGTAATAAGTAATACATTAACAAGGTATAGTAATATTCCCAACACTGTACTGTAAATGCTTTTGAGATTTTAAAGTGGTCCCTAATCCAGAAAAGGTTAAAAAGAGCTGTTGTACTGTAGGATGATGAGGCCTATTGGTTCTGATTGTTTGGGATCAGTACCAAGTCATGTTCAGCATGTGGCTCACTGAACCGGCTTGCCTGGGTCCTGTTCTCGATTCTGTGTCTTTTCGGCAGATGAAGAAGTGAAGCTCCCTGGAGAAGTTTGAGCGACTGCAGCTGTCTTAGAGGCTAGAGCTTGTTTTTGTTTTTTTGTTGTTTTTAATTGAACATCCCGGAACAGAGGGGAGAACAAATCCCTGGGACTAAAACCAATAAGAAATTGGACACGTATGTGATCGCATGGCAGATGTTCAACCGTCAACAAAATGACAAAGAAATATTACATTCCGAAACATATAATATAATATGTTGTTTGAATGCACTCTTAGATGTACAATCTGTACTGGGTACTGCGCACGCACGCGCGCATACACACGCATGCGTGCACACACACACACACACACACACACACACACACACACACACACACACACACACACACACACACACACACACACACACACACACACACACACACACTTATCTCTTCCGCCCTCACTGGGCAGACAAACAGGAATCTGGCAACACACACACACACACACACACACACACACACACACGTAAACCATGTGAGCTTATCCATGCAGCGTTCTCCATACTGACCTGACTGAACTTTCCTCAGCTTCTCTCTCCTCACCCTCCCTGCTGCATAATGGAATGTATGCACACACACACACACACACACACACACACACACACACACACACACACACACACACACACACACACACACACACACACACACACACACACACACACACTCACACAGTGTAACTATGCACATAAGTAATTCACAGGAATATGTCCATCACACAGACATTCACTCAATACTCACTCAGTCACATTCTCTCTCTCTCTCTGTCGGTATAGCTTAGTAGGAGCTTAACTTTACTGACCACATGTGAGACATTCCTCACAATCCACTGAACTACTCGACTCGGTTACCCCCACCTCCATGTCTCTTCTGTTCTTTCCATGTTTCATCCCCATCATGTCTAACCTCCCTTTCCTTGTCGGTGTGAAATATTGCAGATATGTACTATGGAATGTGTAATGCAGTGCTTTGACCTGACTGCACATTTTAATGCCTTGTCTCTCTCTTCCTCCTCTCTCTCCCTTCTGTTTCCTAACCCTCCCTCTACTTTACATATGCAGGGGTATTGTGACAAAATGATTAACCTTTTGATTTTGGGGAATTTAAGTGAGGAAAGGGGATTCAGAAAATCCCTAAGGATTGCATAGGATTTAACCACATAAGCCCCATGTGCTTTTCCCTCTAGTGCTGCACTATTCATGCTCAAATGCGAATCTCAGACACTTGTCACATGAATGTAATGTTTTCCATGAAATATTTATGTTTATGTATCTGTAGTTTCTTAACATTACTACATTAAAAATGTGACACCTGAAGCCAACTACTGTGGCTTTAAACAAAACATCAGCTGATATAAACTGGCAAAATGTGTTGTGCTGTGCAGGTTGTACTAATGATGCAATGGTGCCTGTCCAGTACTTAGCATATATACCTGTTCGCAATTTTGCGTCATGGGAATTTCTCACTTGAATTGAGTCAAGGGGTCCCTAGACATGAAAAATCACCGAGGTGCTTGTCCGTCATAGTGGGACGAATGGCGCAACGGCTGAATCAAATATGGCCGCCATCGTATATGATGATAATCCAACTTCTGTGTACATACACATGCAATACCTCGATCCTGACTAATTTGGGGGTGGGGAATTCATTTCTGATGTTGTTATGACCATTTTGGGTGTTTTTGACCTTTAAAGGTCATGGTCAAGGTCATTTTGCAATTCCGAAGACCTAATTTGGCCATTGTTATGATAAAAACTGGTGCAGTGGGTCTAATTCAAATAATTCTGACATGTATGACTCCTGAGTGATATTGATATTGATAAGTAGAAGTAGATAAGTATTTTGATGGGTCGGTGGGCGTTGGAGGCATTTGTTTCGCTTAAAGGGCATGCAACCACTACTTCAGCTACGTATGGGTGACTCTGTTGCAGCTGCTGCTGGAACTGCTGCCTTTGCTGCCTTTCCTGCAGCAGTTCCTGGCTTAGCTGCTGCAGCTGCTGCTGATGCTGCAATTGGTGAACTTTCTGCTGCAGCGTTTAGAGCTGCTGCTGTGTGCCGATGGCAATGATGGCCTGGCCAAATTGGGGCCCAGAGAGCCTCACAGCAACTTGTGCTGCTCCAGCTGCTGCTCGTGCTGCTCCAGCTGCTGCTCGTCCTGCTCCAGCTGCTCCAGCTGCTGCTCCAGCTGCTGCTCGTGCTGCTCCAGCTGCTGCTCGTGCTGCTCCAGCTGCTGCTCGTGCTGCTCCAGCTGCTGCTCGTGCTGCTGCTCGTGCTGCTCCAGCTGCTGCTCGTGCTGCTCCAGCTGCTCCAGCTGCTGCTCGTGCTGCTCCAGCTGCTGCTCGTGCTGCTCCAGCTGCTCCAGCTGCTGCTCCAGCTGCTGCTCGTGCTGCTCCAGCTGCTGCTCGTGCTGCTCCAGCTGCTGCTCCAGCTGCTGCTCGTGCTGCTCCAGCTGCTGCTCGTGCTGCTCCAGCTGCTGCTCCAGCTGCTGCTCGTGCTGCTCCAGCTGCTGCTCGTGCTGCTCCAGCTGCTGCTCGTGCTGCTCCAGCTGCTCCAGCTGCTGCTCGTGCTGCTCCAGCTGCTGCTCGTGCTGCTCCAGCTGCTGCTCGTGCTGCTCCAGCTGCTGCTCGTGCTGCCCCAGCTGCTGCTCCAGCTGCTGCTCGTCCTGCTCCAGCTGCTGCTCGTGCTGCTCCAGCTGCTGCTCGTGCTGCTCCAGCTGCTGCTCCAGCTGCTGCTCGTGCTGCTCCAGCTGCTGCTCGTGCTGCTCCAGCTGCTGCTCCAGCTGCTGCTCGTGCTGCTCCAGCTGCTGCTCCAGCTGCTGCTCGTGCTGCTCCAGCTGCTGCTCGTGCTGCTCCAGCTGCTGCTCCAGCTGCTGCTCGTGCTGCTCCAGCTGCTGCTCCAGCTGCTGCTCGTGCTGCTCCAGCTGCTGCTCGTGCTGCTCCAGCTGCTCCAGCTGCTGCTCGTGCTGCTCCAGCTGCTGCTCGTGCTGCCCCAGCTGCTGCTCCAGCTGCTGCTCGTGCTGCTCCAGCTGCTGCTCGTGCTGCTCCACTTGCTGCTCGTGCTGCCGCAGCTGCTGGTGTTGCAGCCACTGCTGTTGTTGCTGCTGGTGCAACTGTTGTTGCCACTGCTGGTGACTCTGTTGCAGCTGCTGCTGGAACTGCTGCCTTTGCTGCCTTTCCTGCAGCAGTTCCTGGCAATTGGTGAACTTTCTGCTGCTGGCCACACTGCTCCAGCTGCTGCTCGTGCTGCTCCAGCTGCTGCTCGTGCTGCCCCAGCTGCTGCTCCAGCTGCTGCTCGTGCTGCTCCAGCTGCTGCCCCAGCTGCTGCTCCAGCTGCTGCTCGTGCTGCTCCAGCTGCTGCTCGTGCTGCTCCAGCTGCTGCTCGTGCTGCTCCAGCTGCTGCTCGTGCTGCTCCAGCTGCTGCTCGTGCTGCTCCAGCTGCTGCTCGTGCTGCTCCACTTGCTGCTCGTGCTGCCGCAGCTGCTGGTGTTGCAGCCACTGCTGTTGTTGCTGCTGGTGCAACTGTTGTTGCCACTGCTGGTGACTCTGTTGCAGCTGCTGCTGGAACTGCTGCCTTTGCTGCCTTTCCTGCAGCAGTTCCTGGCAATTGGTGAACTTTCTGCTGCTGGCCACACTGCTCCAGCTGCTGCTCGTGCTGCTCCAGCTGCTGCTCGTGCTGCTCCAGCTGCTGCTCGTGCTGCTCCAGCTGCTGCTCGTGCTGCTCCAGCTGCTGCTCATGCTGCCGCAGCTGCTGGTGTTGCAGCCACTGCTGTTGTTGCTGCTGGTGCAACTGTTGTTGCCACTGCTGGTGACTCTGTTGCAGCTGCTGCTGGAACTGCTGCCTTTGCTGCCTTTCCTGCAGCAGTTCCTGGCTTAGCTGCTGCAGCTGCTGCTGATGCTGCAATTGGTGAACTTTCTGCTGCAGCGTTTGCAGCTGCTGCTGTGTGCCGATGGCAATGACGGCCTGGCCAAATTGGGGCCCAGAGGGCCTCACAGCGGCACTGGGCTGCTGTCCAAATTTGGGCCCAGAGGGCCTCACAGCGGCACTGGGATGCTGCCCAAATTGGGGCCCAGAGGGCCTCACAGCGGCACGGGGCTGCTGGCAAAATTGGGGTCCAGAAGGCTTCACAGCGGCACTGGGATGCTGCCCAAATTGGGGCCCTCTGGGCCTCACAGCGGCACGGGGCTGCTGCCCAAACTGGGGCCCAGAGGGCCTCACAGCGGCACAGGGCTGCTGCCCAAATTGGGGCCCAGAGGGCCTCACAGCGGCACTAGGATGCTGCCCAAATTGGGGCCCAGAGGGCCTCACAGCAGCACGGGGCTGCTGCCCAAGTTGGGGCCCAGAGGGCCTCACAGCGGCACGGGGCTGCTGCCCAAATTGAGGCCCAGAGGGCCTCAGAGCAGCGGCACCGGGCTGGCCGGCAACAGGGGGCGCCATACCGCCGGGCTGGCCGAAATGGAAAACGGCGGGCCTCAGAGGGAGCGCCATACTGCCAGATTGGGGTACAGGCTGCCTGAATTTGATCCTTCGGATGGGAGACAAGAATGCCGCCTGGCAAGAATGATGATCGAAAGATGAATGAGGAGTGATTGTCGCCCGGCGAGAATGATGATCCTTCTGATGGGAGACAAGAATGTTGACCTGGCTAGAATGTCGCCTGGGTGCGGTGGACTGGAGCGGAACTAGAATACGACGATTAGGAGGAAGTCCAGTACTTAGCATATATACCTGTTCGCAATTTTGCGTCATGGGAATTTCTCACTTGAATTGAGTCAAGGGGTCCCTAGACATGAAAAATCACCGAGGTGCTTGTCCGTCATAGTGGGACGAATGGCGCAACGGCTGAATCAAATATGGCCGCCATCGTATATGATGATAATCCAACTTCTGTGTACATACACATGCAATACCTCGATCCTGACTAATTTGGGGGTGGGGAATTCATTTCTGATGTTGTTATGACCGTTTTGGGTGTTTTTGACCTTTAAAGGTCATGGTCAAGGTCATTTTGCAATTCCGAAGACCTAATTTGGCCATTGTTATGATAAAAACTGGTGCAGTGGGTCTAATTCAAATAATTCTGACATGTATGACTCCTGAGTGATATTGATATTGATAAGTAGAAGTAAATAAGTATTTTGATGGGTCGGTGGGCGTTGGAGGCATTTGTTTCGCTTAAAGGGCATGCAACCACTACTTCAGCTACGTATGGGGGAGGCCACGTGGAGGCTGTCTTCTCCTCCCCCATTTTTATTTATTTATTTATTTTTGTTTTGTTATTTATTCAATGACTGACTGATTGACTTTTGACTGAACTGTCAATATATTTTTTCAATGACTGAATAGCAATTCTGTCCCTTACTTTTGTTATTATTTAGAACAGAAGATGTGCAATACATAATAGCAATCATACATTTCTCATTTAACCTTTAAGTAGGTGTTGAAATTATTTAATAAGAGTGCTAAAGTGATATAGGTATTACCTCTCAAAGTGGATATATGTGGACATGCGCACTAGTGTGATTGATTATTACATTATTATTTTTTTATGGCAGGATGTAATGCATGGAAGTCCATCAGCACAGCAGCCGCATCGTTGTGTGCACTTGCCTGCACAGTTGCACACTGTGAGCTGAGTGCTGACTTGTGGTAAGGGCTTCAGGTATTTTGATGGAAGAACTGTACCAAAGTTCTCCCCCCATCCATGCTCCATTGGTGCTAGTTTTGCTTGTTTCCTTGGATGTAGCCAGCAGGTTGCAAACCCTATGCACCAGAAAGGCACCTCGTTTGATGTGACCTCTGATTACATTGCTCGTGGGAGCAATGTAATCAGCATCAATTCCAGTAGCATCAATAGCATCAATTCCAGTACTGACACTGAAATAGTTTTCCAACCTATGGTCATCAAACGTTTCAGTTGTTGTATTGACCTGGCCACTGTCCAGACACGTACGAAGTCCTTCTCTGCCAATGCTGCGTCTTGTTCAGTTAAGGTTTCTGTCTCACCAAAGTTCATCAAGATATTGTACTGGGTCAGAAACCATGGCACCATATTTGGTGCCCAACGTATAATGGATTGCATTTTTATAGGTTTTTATATGCTGTCCAAGTGCTCAAAAGAATGTTACATTCATTCATACATTCGGAGGTAAAGCGGCGAACAGTCGACGCCAGCGTCCTCATTTCCCACATTCACACACCAATGGTGGTAACAAGCTCCGACCAACTCATTGGAGGCAATTTGGGGTTCATTGTCTTGCCCAAGGACACATGTAGACAGGAGGAGCAGAGATTCGAAATCGGTTCATTGGATGACCTGCTCTACCTCCTGAGCCACAGCCGCCCCACCTTGCTCACGCAGTCATCTCCAGTCAGGATATGTGCCTTGATCACAATCTTGGCTAGGGGTTTTCCAAGATAAGAGACTACTTGATTCTGTGGCAGCATGCGTCGCTTTTCCCTAGTGTCATACTGCAGACAGATTTCCTTCACCCCCAGTACTGTAGGTGTAATTTAACAGTAAGGGAAAGGTGTCCGCATCATTGGAAACTATAACAACTCTCTTGCACTGTTTAACATGAATTGTCCACTCCATATGCACCACCAGCCTGGTGACAGCCTCCTCAATTCAGTTCAAGAGATCAGGGATGTCCTCACCACCAGCCAAATCTGCTGGGAGAACCTCATTGTCGTGGATGACAGAGCTGACACTGATGGTATTGCAACAGGCTTGACTGCACACCATATCCTGAACAGCTGGAGATTCCACTTGTTCTCAGAGTCCCTGAACCTGTCAAGTTGCTGAGGAATGGGTATGTTTGTCCATGCCAATGATGTCAAAGGCTGCTGCTGAGTCTGTACATCACATGTCCTCCACTTCCTTTAGAAAGATGTAGGAGATGTAGGAATCAAGTACAAGGTGAATGAACTGAGGGATGATGTAGACTTGTAGAGGGGTGACATGAGGTCTACCACAACATGAGTTGCAAGAGTAGATGTTTCACTCAATTGGGTGAGATGAAGTCTAGGCTCAATCTCACTGACAAGAGTTGAGTTGTTGACATAAGCTGGAAGGTCACCATCAACTATTCTTCAAAATGGTTGTTGGGCCTTCAGTGGTTGCTTGTTGAAGTGGGGTAGCTTCCTCTTTGGTATGTCTTCTCTGTCTACAGCCTGCTTTGTGAGCAGATTGTGCAGTGCTACAGGTACATTGACGAGGAGTATAGATTCTGGCACTCTAACATGAAGTCCAACAGCTTCACCACAGTGTTGCTGAATGTAAGGCACAGAGTGGTGCACAGTGCATGCTGGAGATGGAGATGGAAGGTTGAGGATGTTGGTGATCAACCCAATCTCATGAAACAAGAGCTGAAACTAGTGCAACAGCATTTGCATTGCATGTGGCTCCTACTACATAGTGACCTCCAGGACCCTTCAACACCCGCTGAATGGTCTGCTTGAACTTCATGTCACTCCTACAGCACAGAACACCTTGACGATCCTGAACAACCCACTGACCAGTAGAGCCCAGGGTGTGTGAACTCTAGCACCTTGATTTGCACAAGATACCATAAGCATGACGCAGGAAGTGCATTCACATTTTGCATTCACATTTTGCAAATATCGCCATAGTCTCAACATTAGCCGCATTGTAAATTCCAGTTTCCTTCCCTTTCAGAGACTACAGCAGTTTTATTACAGCTACCAACTCCAGCCAAACTCCAAAGAATTGGCTGTTTTGAGTTCTGACTTGGCGTCACATTCGTTCTCAAACTCCAGAAATTCCTCATTAAATTTCTCTACTTGTCCTATCGGGGCATCAAACTGTTCTAGGCAAAGTTGATTTGCAGCCACTGCCAGCAACCATCCTGTGCTATCACTGGATATGCAGCTTTGTTCTTGTAGTGCCAAACATCTCCTACAATCATCTGCTACAATCAGCATCCTAGAGCCTGTCATAATGACTGCCGTTTAACACTGATTCTATTGCCATATGTCTTATGCACATGTTGGCCTACTAATGAAAAAACAAGAGATATCAGATATGATAATTAATAAATGTCAGAATTAGTTGAAATAGACCCATTGCACCTGTTATTACCCCTAACTGGTTAGTTATGGTCTTTGGAATAGCAAAATGACCTTGACCATGACCTTTAAAGGTCAAAACCACCCAAAATGGTCATGACAACATCAGAAATGAATTCCCCACCCCCAAATTAGTCAGGATAGAGGTATTGCATGTGTATGTGCACAAAAGTTGGATTATCATCATATACGATGGCGGCCATATTTGATTCGGCCATTGCGCCATTCGTCCCACTATGACGGACAAGCACCTCGGTGATTTTTCATGTCTAGGGACCCCTTGACTCAATTCAAGTGAGAAATTCCCATGACGCAAAATTGCGAACAGGTATATATGCTAAGTACTGGACTATGGTGCTTGTAAAGGATGTGGCCCCACACAGGATGTGGACACACTATGCATTGCTTAGGGAATCATTTGTTGCCAAGGTTATGCTGAATGGTCAGATGTTATTGACTCGTCAAGAAAGCTGTCCAGACTCCATTTAGCCAAAAGAGACCCTCTCTCTCTCTCTCTCTCTCTCTCTCTCTCTCTCTCTCTCTCTCTCTCTCTCTCTCTCTCTCTCTCTCTCTCTCTCTCTCTCTCTCTCTCTCTCTCTCTATCTCTCTATCTCTCTCTCGCTCTCTGAGCTGCTGTGGGAGAAGAATACATTGCTCAACTTGAGCTTTCTGAGGTTTGATGGTTGTCATGCTTGTTGGAGTAAGCACCCTTATTTCAGTCTTGATGTGTAGTAAAAGTGTCACTTCATGGAGCCTTTTGAAATTGTAAATCTGCTGCTTTTGATGGTTTTGTGTGTGATGCCGTAGTATTAACAAGTAGGGTGTTTTAGAGTTAACACTTGGAGAGCCTTTATATGGCCTGAAACATGCTCAGGTTATTGTACATGTTATTGGCAAATGATTGAACAACATTGGCAAATAATAGAATCAGTCTGGTATGTCAGTATGGTATGACATTACATAACAATACTGTAATGCCCCTTGGCAACCAGGAACACAGGATAATCTGAGATGATATCTAGTCTCTTTTTTCAATACTATGACAATATACTGTATGTTGCCCAGTTCCATAACCACTCATGTTTGTCACAACCATTTCCAGGTGCATGCATACATCATCAGCTATCTGAAGAAGGAGATGCCATCTTTATTTGGGAGAGAGAAGAAGAAAGAGGAGTTGATCATGCGCCTCCCAGAAATCTACACCATTCTCCAGAGAGAACATCACATCTCACCTGGAGACTTCCCCAATGTCGCCAAGATGCAGGTACAGAGTAGCCAACGGCTAAGAGTCTAATTACATGCACGTGTCTCACACCAAAATGTATTATCTACAAGTTCACAACATGTTGTGACAAAGAGATACATCGGTAGATACTAGACAAGATGCATGTGCACACCAACACAGATGGACAGACAGACAGAGACAGACACACCATGCAGGTGCTAGTTGAACTGTGTCTAGAGATTCAGGCCTGTAAGGGGAGTATGATCATAACTGTACTTACTGGACTGAATGTTACAGAATGTTTGGTCCCTGGTGTGACATTTAATCCTATGACCTTTAAAGAAACTGTATCATTCATTCACTTGCTTGATCACGCTATCTCTCTCACTCACTCACACACATGCACCTGTGTGTGTAGTATTTGGCTACCCATGCAGCGACGTATCTCCTGCTCTGTGGAGGTTTCAAAAGTCACGGAGGGATTATGTTGCAGGACACAGTGTCCATTTGGACTTCAGTTCTGTTCTGAACTGGGACTGGTGGAACCAGCTGCTGTTTTCATAGTTCAGTTCTCTTGTCCCCCGCCCCATGAAACCCCTTCTTTCTCTTTTTCCTGTAGGGTCCACCAGCACTAACAATGATGATCTGATTATGGCACATGACATAGATGTGTACATTCCCATTAAACTAAAACGACAATCTCTCCCTCCCTCCTCTAGGACCAACTTCAGCACTACGACTTCAGCAAGTTTCCATCTCTAAAGATGAAGTTGATAGAGTCTGTGGACAAGATGTTGGCCAGTAAGATTGCTGGCCTCATGGCCATGATCAGAGAGGAAGAGTCAAATGCTCCTCCAGCCATGGTGTCTGGCGGGGCGTTTGAGGGTTCTCAGGATGGTCCATTCGGTCAGGGCTACGGCGAGGGGATCAGTGCCGGGAAAGACGCGGAGGACTGGATCGTGAGCCGGGACAAGCATCGCTATGACGAGATCTTCTATACACTGATGCCGGTCAACGGAAAGATAACCGGCGTTAATGCCAAGAAGGAGATGATGAACTCACGACTGCCCAACACGGTGCTGGGCAAAATCTGGAAGCTGGCGGACTGTGACCACGACGGCATGCTCGACGACGAGGAGTTTGCTCTCGCTCAGCACCTCATCAAAGTAAAACTGGAGGGCTATGAGATTCCCAGCGAGTTGCCCTTGCACCTGATGCCCCCCTCGCACCGCAAGAACCCCACTGCCGACATCCTTTACAATCATGATGAGGACTAAGCAAGACTCTTACCCTGCCTGTTGGAGGCCTCAGCTAGCTGATGCTAACGTGCTTGTTAACATGCCCAGCCAGCCAGCAAAGAAAATGCCTCCTCCTTAAAAAGTATAAAATTCTGACGACAAGAATCTCACGATTATTTTTTTCTACAACCATGACAAAGACTACCAGACAGCTAACTAATTTGCCTGTTAGCATGCCTAGCTAGCCAGCAAATAAATTAATTAAACCAAAGAAACAAAAGTCTAACAAAAATAACAACCCACAATGCTTTTTTTTGTTACAGTTCTTTTATCATCTATCATGTAGCTAATGCTCTAGCAGTTCTATCACACAGGCTTTTAATTCGCCAGCAAACTCACCAAATACGTAACCAGCAAACATAACTCATCGACAAAGGTTGTGGTGGGACATTTGCCAGAATACCACACTTAACAATTTACAAAATCACATTTCACCAGCTAGTTAAAGCCATTAGTAGCTAAAACAAATGTAATTTTCCCAATATTTTGGAGTTACTGGTCAAGACTCTTTATTACAAAGCAACACAAACCTATAGTAATGAGGTTGTGAGGTTTTTCGATGTGTATATGGACTATGTACCTGTATGTCACTCATTTCTACCTGAGGTTGCTGAAATAGCTCAGTTACGCGCACCTCTAGGTTAGTAAAGGAGAAATTTCACTCTACGTATATTAGTTTCAAATATTTCAAAACACGAATACATTGAATATAGGAATTAATCTATTAACCAATTCCTTATCAATGTGAAATAATGTGTATATTTTAATTATTTCTATTTTTTGGGTTTGTTTAGTGAAGTATTTTGATGCATTTTGTTTATTTTGACATAAATCTCTGAAATATGACCAAAACTATATTTTCTGACTTATGAAGCTGGATATTGCCTTAAGATTTGTATTTGTCTCAATGTCAGGATGCCAGGGTAAAATACTGGTAGTGATGTAGGTGGGTCTTCTTTTCTTAACAATATTCACATGTCCAGGAGAGCACTATATGCTCACAAGGTACATTGAATCCTCCCTATCAGCACTAATGAAACAAACCATCATGGATCATTTCTTAATGCCAGTTGCATGTGTCCATCTTTGCTGAGGACTGTCTGTGTTTTATTATTGTCTGTGTGCGTACGCGCGCAAGTTGCAAGTGCAAGTTGCCCTATTGCCTTCCTCTGTCTTTCTGTGAATGACAGAAATTGTAGACGTCTAGTGTGATGGCATGTTGTGGTTGCCATGTGGCATGCATTGGTGCACATACAAGTTGTGATACAGTTGACTTGTGTCTCACACAAGTCAACACACCATCCTCTGGTCACCATCCTCTGGTCATCTGAAAAATGCCCTTCTCACCTTCTTAGTCATGAACCAGGAAAATGGGTTCACAGACTTAATGCAGTGAGGTCAGAGGTCATTCCCTGTCCTGCTGGCTTAGCAGACGAACAGGAGGAGATGACAATGGTAGTGATAGTGCTCCTCCTGTCTCAGGCTGTTCTAACGATCCCTTGGGGAGAAACTTCTGAAATGATGACCTACAGTCAACAGCTTTGCTTTGTTTTGTCTTTGTTTGTGTGTTGCAGTTTCCACTTGGCCTCAGACCTTGCATGATGCCATAGCATCCTCCCTGTAAAATCATGTGCTCTTTTGTCCATGTGGTAACTCATAAGTTTGTAACCTAGTGTACACATGTTTAAAAATGGAAATGCAGGATTTCCATGTGTGTTATATAAAGAAATGTGTATCTTCTGCTCTCCTGACTCCTGACCAATATTCCTTGGCAGTGCCAACAGTATATTATTGTTGGTACAGATTGACAGTGTATCATAATGGCATTTCTGCAAATCCTGGTCATGACAAGTACCCCACATATTGGAACCACGCTCGTATAACACAAGTAAACAGGGTTATAGGTTACTTTGCAATCCAGGCCAGAGTCCTAGTCACACCCCAATCGTGAGGTAATGGTACCTGTTTTAACACTGACACACTGTAAAACAGGAGGCTACTATTGCATCACATTTAGGGTGAAGCCAAGTGAGGCAATGGGTGCAACCTGTAGAGGCCGTCTTTGCAACATTAAGTATACCTGTTCGCACAGTGTTGCACAGCAGAGTCCTCTGAATTTCCTGCAAACCCAAGCCAAATTGAAGCGGCACTTTATTTAATCACAAATGTTTATAAGCTTTCTTTCTTTGCAAGTGTAGCAGCAGTGCAAATCAAACAACATCTTTCCTTCATATAAATATATGCCCAAATGTCATGTAATATCATCAAATCATCATAGTAACATCACAACCGTCAGCATGTTATCTTTTTAATGACTGGCTTCCTGGTGGTCTTATGATGGGATTGTTAATTTCCTTGAGGATCCTACAGTTGGTCACATGGACAGTTTAAATTCAGTGCCTTTTGTCTGGAAGCAATTCATATATCAATCCAGAGCTATCAATAATTAGCTCAGGCTGTATTGTTATTATTTTTACGGAAGTTATATTTGTGGGCCTTGTTATGTAACAGTGGTCTCCATAATTTAACTAAAGTATGGTCATACTTTCCATTGCTGTAACAAGACAATGAAAAGCCCAACATTTGATATATTTTATAGTGGTTGTGGTGGAGTGTTAAAGCTCTTCTGCTCAGTTCCTGGTAGACACAGACAGATACATGACTTTATACAGATCTACTTTGTAAAAGCCATATTGCAGGATTGTGGGAGTACAGTTGTAGTGCCCATTGACCTTAAATGAAGCTGTGTGAAAGCTATGACCTTATGTTCCCCCTTAATCCGTGAACACAGAATAAAACTGTGGAAAGCCTTGACATTACATTACCCCCATTACCCCCCCCCCCCCACACACACACACACACACACACATACATGTGCCTGTCCTTGGTGACCTGCCCTAATTTATCCAGTTATGATCAGTGTTTGAAAATCTGTGTTCTTGGCATTACTGACTGGGCCATTTCCAAAGCCTGCTTCACCAAGTTGTCTGTCCTGTGTACAAAACCTGGGCAGAACAGTCAGCTGTACTCAGATCGGTTTCCACCCATGTTCTCAATGTAAAGGTAAGCAACCTTTACATTGAGAACATGCTGTATCGCAGGACGTTCTTTTTGTTTTGTTTTGGCAATCGGCTTAAATGAGACTTAATCAACTATTTTAATGTAAAACATGAATAAATTTCTATGGATATATATTTGATTTTGATCTATTTTGTATTGTCATTTGAATGTATTAACTGTACTCTGTATTTTATGCCGGTGATGCGACCCTTAGATCGCTGCTAGACACTGGTTGATATATAGCATATAAGAAGCGTTTAAGTGCTCTTTACTAGAGCCATTGAAGTAAGACTGAGAACCTTGGTCTGGTAGGTACTTTTGCTGATCCAAACATTGTTATTCTATGGCATCCCAGAATAACTAAATTCAATTCCAGTTAGTACCTTTTATTCTTCTGTGTATATTGCAACTTAATTTAGCATCTCCTATGCTTTCATTTAAGGCACATCCTACCTAAATAAATGATACCCCCCTTTTCTATATACACACACGTGTTTGAGACTCGGTAGCAACTAGCAAGATTGTTTATTATACAGTAACATTTTGTCTCGTATTGGACCTCGACTCAGCCTGTAGTTGTAAATTATATCAGGCTCTACCTCCCCTTTAAAACACAGCAGTTGGAAGACCTCGAGAAGACATTTATTTTTATTCACATCCTTCCCTTTAAGACAAACAGCAGAAAACTGTTATTGTTGCATAATTTCCTTTCTTCCTCTGTTGGAGTGTGTGTGTGCGCACACATGTGTGCACGTGCCAATTTCATCCAGGGCGGAGTGTCATGATGCATCATCAGTCTTAAGGATGGAGTCAGGGTTCAAAAGTTCCTCCACTATGTTACTCTACTCTCTGTCTCCCTCTTGTCCTGTCCTGTCGGACTGGCTAGTCTCTGTCTCTCTCTCTGCTTTTCTCCACATTCTGGCCATTTTCTTGGTTCCATTGTAAACACACTTTAAGCATCTGGGACATTGCACATTACACCTGCGTGAATAATAGCCGAATATTATACGGTTTCATGTGTCTGAATCAGCAGGAAATGTATATATTAGAATTAAACGATGTCCAAAGTCTTTGCAGATGTGTTTTTGAAGGTTATTTGTGCGTATTTTGGGGAGTGATTTGAAGAGATTTGAGTGTCTGCCGCTGGCTGTCATAGTGTATGCATTGCCCCGGTCTGTCCCGGTCTGTCCTCTCTGCGCATTTCTTTTTTTTTTTTTTTTTTGCAATATATTTTTATTAACAAAATTATTAGTGAACAATGCAGTTGAACATGTATAAATTTTCATTTTCTTATTTTCACCCCACCCCAATCCCCCCCCTCCCACAGTCACTATCATCAGTATAAAAAACAGTTAAAAATAATAATAAAATAAAATAATAATAGTAAAAAATTAAAATAAAATAAAGAAAATAAGTAAACTAAAGTAAAAAATATAATAATAGTTCTCTGCGCATTTCTCTTTGCTACTTCAAAGTGACATCTGAGGAGAATGCAAGGAAGCATTTGTCATCGAGGAATAAGGAATATTTACATGCATGTCAACATATTGCCTGCCTGCCAACAGTTGAATGATTAAGACCATTAAGATCCAGTATTGTTCCCTTAGCTGACTTGAGATCCACCAGTTTTCATTCTTGTGTGCCTTTTTCCCTTTATATATTTTTTTAATTCTTACTCATTCTCTACTCAACATTTAACAAATTTGAAGTGTTGTACTGTAGGTGTAACAAATGTACTGTATACAGTGTATAATGTAATAGTAGATCTGAGCTTGACTTTACTGAATGCTACCCTCACTGTTGGAAAGGTGTGTATAAAACTGAGTCATAGGCAATTCCCCCTTGTAAAAGATTATGGTTCTAGTATTCTCTGCAATCTAAATTAGGCTTCTCCAGTGTGGGTTTACATCAGCATGGTTCTTGTATTCTCTGCAATCTAAATTAGGCTTCTCCAGTGTTACATCAACAGTTTTTAATGCATCCGGAACAGCCAGCGCGTCAAGGCATTATAATGTTTATAATGTGTTTTAAATATTCATTCTATGAGTGAAGAACCAGAGCAAGACAACTAGTGAAACCTGCAGACTGTTATAGTGTGAAATGGTGTTTGTGAACTTTCAAAAGAATGTACAAGCTCAACACTAACTCACTTTCTGCTGCAGTATCCTCCACATTTGGAGCAAGCAATCCTAGAATAGTGAATTACGCACAATAATGATTATATATTTGATTGGTGTGTGTGTGTGTGTGTGTGTGTGTGTGTGTGTGTGTGTGTGTGTGTGTGTGTGTGTGTGTGTGTGTGCGTGTGTGTGTGTGCGTGTGTGTGTGTGTGTGTGTGTGTTTTATGTCCCAGCTTTCCCTACATCCAGGCCCTGGCTCTCAAGCTGCTTGTTCACCTCTGACCTTCCTTCATTAAGGACAGAAGAGTTGCTCCCTTGGATCTTCCATCCACCACAGTCCCAAATCCCACCTCTTCAGGCTCCAGGGTAGCTCCTAGCCTCTGCCCTCACCAGGCTCTACTACTATATCTACTATCCCTTTTCCTACTGTCCCATCACCCTGTCTGGTACCTCCTTCACCTTACTTACTGACTCTAGCATATATCTCTCCATGCTAGATTAGCTGCAGACTTTATATTCTGGCTATGTTGTATAATATACTACTTAGTAATTGCTAAACCAAGCAAGCTTCTGGTTTATAATTCATCAGCTTAGCAAATATATAGCCATTCCACAAGCTATTTTATCCATGTTGTTTCTGTGAAAAGCATGCAACGTGTTTTTCATCTAAATCATAATGTCAATTTCAAATCAGAACCCGACTAGGGTGAGGAGCTATGATATCTGCCTTAACCACGCCGTGGAGAGAAGTAGAGAAAGAGAGGGAGATGATCGTTAGTGAATTCATATGAAAACACACGTTCTGTTGCCCAGTGTATGTGTTGATCTGACACAGATTAATGGCTGGCTCAGAGTGACAACCAAACTTGCTGGCAATTTTGGCATATACCAGAAGGGCTGGGCAGTCATGGAGCCAGGGTTGAGCCAAAACAATAAGAAAATGTAAGAAAAATGACATAGAGCCATCTATGGTCCGGTGAAGGCCCAGAGATGGCCTTCACAAATGCCAGGGCCAATTTTGTGTGCCAGTCAGTGCCTGAATGGTGCCAACCACCATTATAATACCGGCAATAAACTGCACATATGTTGACCTTTAAACCCTATGTCGTGTGTCAGTCAGGTGGTGAGGCCTACTCATGCAGTTAAGCCAATGGCTTCAAAGTTCACACACACACACACACACACACACACACACACACACACACACACACACACACACACACACACACAACACACACACACACACACACACACACACACACACACACACACACACACACACACACATGATTGCACCCAGTCATACAGATGCACAAGCCTGTGCGCGCATATACAACGGCACACACACACACACACACACACACACACACACACACACACACACACACACACACACACACACACACACACACACACACACACACACACACACACACACACACAGATAGGTAGGACATTTGGACTTGACAGAACTGTAAAATCACACACAAATTGTTTTACAGCAGACAGAGGTGGTGTGTGAGAGAATCTCGTCAATGCTGTCATTCCGTCTAAGTTTGGGGATCAGAATAGAAGAACGGGACCCTCGCTGGGCTTTAACAGGAAGGTATGTTGAATAAGCCTGTTTCCTATGTGTGTGTGGGTGTGGGTGTGCATGTGTACGTAATGCGCATACTCAGAACATTCCTTCCCTAAAGACCCTCACTTCTACATGTGTTTGTATGGGAGTCTGTGAGTGTTTCCTTGAGTGCTTATTTTGTTTCTGTTTGTTCCTGTGTGTGTGTGTGTGTGTGTGTGTGTGTGTGTGTGTGTGTGTGTGTGTGTGTGTGTGTGTGTGTGTGTGTGTGTGCGTGTGTGTGTGTGTGTGCGTGTGTGTGCGTGTGTGTGTGTGCGTGTGTGTGTGTGTGTGTGCGTGTGCGTGTGCGTGTGTGTGTGTGTGTGTATTCGAGTAATACACACATTTGGGTCTAAATATAATCTTAGGTGTATAGGCCTAATTGTGTTCTTAGAAACACAAACTACTTCTGTTTATAAATCATCTGTAAGTTATGTCTTGTCTCCTGGGATTGTCTTTGTCCCTCCTGTTGGCCTATGCTTTAGCAGCACAGCAGGCTATATGTAATGTTCACCTGTCAAAAATGAAAGCATTCAGACAAAGACAAAGGATAATCTCTATCTTTGCACAAGTAAATTTAGACACCTGAGGAAAGCTTGACCTTTTTCTCAACCTTGCATATTTGCATAATTCCTCACTAAGTGAAAGTTCTGACTATATCTCAGACGGTTGTAACAGATTTATTACATTATGATTTATGCATCACAACTGTATAATATCTGTCGGCCGTGGCTAATGTTTATATATGGTGACCTAATAGTAAGATAATGGTTGTAATAAAATGATTAACACTAGACGGCAACAAAACAATTAATAAAAGGCATCAGGAAGGTTTGATGCACCAAACTGCTACCAATCTCAGGTTAAAACAGCTTTGAAATTTGATTTTTAAAATGTTTATGAACCTAGTAAGCAGATTGCCAGTGGCAGGATCTTCAGAGTCTTCAGAACAACCAGTAATTGGAATCAGAGGATCCCAGTGGTTGCCAAAATGTGGTATATACATACCTATATGTTGTATACATGTGTACACTCTCAGAGTTAAATTAACATTGAGCAGTCATGTGTCGTGACTCGTGTGTGACAAATAGCTAGCGTGATTCTCATGTACTGATGGAAAGCAGGCTGTAAGACTATCCAGTGCTGGCTTTCACTGTCAGTGCCAGGGTCATGAGTCATGGGTCATGACCCACAGTTGGGTCATGAAAACATTACACCTTGACTTCAGATGAGAAACTGCTGTTTTCATAAGAGTTCATGCTAAGTTGGGAAACTCAGTGGCCTTTAGGTGGTTAAAGTGTCCTCCCTGAGGCTGGGAGATCAGCGTTCGATCACTGACAACTTGAAAAATGGGACCCAGTGCCTCCATGCTTAGCACTCAGCATCGAGGGTTGGATTGGGATATGTCCCTCCGGCATATACTGTACATTAGCATAATGTCCAGTGGCTGTACTTGTACATCATGTCCAGGGGTTGTACTTTGTTGTACTGCTGCCTCAAGCTACAGAAACTGGAGAGAGGCTCCTGCGATCCTGCCCTATATGGAAGGCAAGGCTTACTGACTAGGGAAACTTGTGTGCCTAATGGTAATGTAGGCAACTTTAGTGTGTCTGTTTGTAAATAGATTTGAATCTAACTCCACCTCACTTCCGCGCTATTGGCTCATTAAGTAACTGCTGGAGACTGCTCGGCTGTGATTGGCGTGCCCCCCCCCCCCCCCCCCCCCCCCGCGCGCACACCCCCACACACTTTTTGGTTAAAGAGGTGCCTATAACAGGAAATGTGAAACAGACCAAAAATCAACATTTTTTTTTCTAACCCACCGATTACCCAGTACTATAGCAGCAATGATTGCTCATGTTGGATGTGTCACATCTTCAGATAGAAGAGTACCATTGTTACAGTATCTGTTGATTGTAATGCTAACTGTGCCGGTGCCACATGCGATCTGAGGGTCCGTGCGTGTTGGCATCACTCCAAGGACACCAACATCAGCAAATCTGCTGACAGTCATACAAGTCACACAAGCAAACATAATTTATATTTAACTTCTTATCTCTCTATCCCTTTATCAATCCTATCCTTCCTTCTCCTACTACCGTATCTTGTACTTTCCCTTTTCCGCATGCACTCACACACACGCACGCACGCACGCACGCACGCACGCACGCACGCACGCACGCACACACACACACACACACACACACACACACACACACACACACACACACACACACACACACACACACCAGTGATTATATGCACTGAATTGGTAATATAAAGCATAAGGAATTTTTACAGCTGTGTTCCGTAACTTGTGAAGGAAAACTGCTTAGATGGCAGAAAGATGCAAGCATGCACATACTCACATGCATCGCACTACACCCCCCCCCCCCCATCTCTCTTTCTCTCTAGTATCAAGTAAGTGTCCAGTATCAAGTTTGTGTTACTATTTACTATTCATATAGTGGCACAAGAAAATATCAATAACAACAATAATAATAATATCAATCATAGAATGTTAATCATAATAAAACATTTATGAATCAAATAAAGATATAGCAGCAATAGGGAAGCATTTATAGTTGAACACATAAAGACTTGATGTCATTTCCACCATTTAAATGTCTTTGTCTTTCCCTTTGTCTGTGAATAATGGAGCTGACTCAACATTTCCAGTGAAAACAAAGTTACTCCAGGCCATTTCTGGTGAAACCAAATCGGAGTAATTGTTTCACGTGAAAGAGGAACCTTGGATTACTATTGGTGTTCCCCTTGACAACACTGACTCAAAGCTTACAGAACATCCTGCCATCTTGTGAGCCACTGTTGGATCACCAGTGCTTTATAAATAACTATACCTAAGAAAAAGCTGAAGAAACATGGATACTCCAGTTACTGAACAATGAGTACTATAATTTCACAGCTATTTAACACATATTTTTACCGAAGAAATCAATACTATCAATATCTTTTTTCGTTAATATTTTTTGTCCTATGATTTTTCAACAAATTTCTTTTCACCCAGTGCCAATTATCTAATGGGATCCTGGGCTCTACACACCCTGGGGAGGCCAACATGGGGAGGCAGCAGACTGGCCTCATGCTTCCTTCAATGCATGAGCAGTCCAAGCTGACTTCTTTTCACCTGCCAGGGGGGAGTTTCCCAGGTTGGACGTAGCGCGTACAAGGAACATGTTACCCCAACCAGTTCTTTTCCCCTCCATCAGGCACCCTGGCTGGCAGGGGGGGGGGTCTAGAGACCAGGATTCTGCATTTTTTGTGAGGGTACCTATACCCTAGGGGACGAGAAGAGCATGCAAACTCCACAAAGAATTATCAATACCTTTTAATGCTGTGGGGGTTATTTTAAGCTCTATAGCAGCTACAAACCCCCCCTCTGATACCCTTCTGTTCTCTTTTCTCTCCTCTCACTCTGTCTCTCCATCACGCCCCACCCAACCCCATCCCTCCTCTTCTCTGTGTCCTTCTCTTTCTCCAGCTGAGCAGCTGCCCAGCCAGCCAATCGGGATGGAGGGGGATGAGGATGGCGCAGGGCGCGTCCGGGAGCTGCAGGAGCAGCGTATGGCAATACAGAAGAAAACCTTCACCAAATGGATGAACAGTGTCTTCTCCAAGAATGGGGTGAGGAGCAGAGGAGTGGCGATAGTACAGTATGAGTTCAGTCAGACAGACAAGCCAAGGCTCTTTCTCAGGGAACTAAATAGCAACATCCCCCAATGAATCAAATACAAACAGACCAACCCATGGCACAGGTGGTTGCTGGAGTGGTGGTTGGAGTGAAAAAAACAAAAACAAAACAAAAAACTCAAAAAACAAAAAACAGAACAGCAAGATAACAGCAGCAAGCAGGGAGGTTTAAATAGCCCTCCAGTCAAAGTTGATGTGACTTACGGTACCACCTGATTTGGTGCTAGTAGTAGTATAATACAAATGTATGACTTCATATTTTAACCAACTCAAAGTACAGACAGTCCCTGTCTGGAGTGTCTGCCTCTGCCCTGTCGCCATGTCATGTTATGGAAACAGGTGCTATCTGTTGCTGTCTATACGGGTATATAACTAACTTTGTGTACAGGTAAAGATGTTCCATGGAGGCTATCAGCAGGTGTCTGTTCAATGTTGTGATCAAAATAGAGCCACGTGCTGACTGTCCGGTCTGGACATAATGGGTTCCATTTTCGTTACATGCATGCTAAACCCCTTATGCCATATCCCTTATTTCATTTTCACTATTTTGAAAAACTTTTTTGGACTATTTCAACATGTCAATCTATTAACACGTTGTGAGCTAGTAGACTGGCCATTTGAACTACTGAGAAATGTTTTTTTTAATAGTTTAAAAAGGCAAAGAAGTTAAGGGATAAGGGGTATAGCGGTAACGAAAATCTCACCCATAGTGTTATATCTGAGGTACGTGCCTCCTTGTGGAGAGTTGTGCTCTACTAAGCACTCCTTAGTCCTTAGCTTGTGAAGTTGTCTTTGTACAGAATTCTAGAAATGAACCATTGTTTTCATGCAGGCCATGGGAGTCACTAACTTATTTATGATAGGCTAGTCCTAACAACCTCAGTAGTGACCTATGGATGGCATACTACGCCAATGGAGGTCTGAACGGCATAAAACATACTCTGCTATTAAGCTATTAACAGTGTTGGCCTGTTGGGCATATTACTTAGGAAAGTAATTCCTAATTACCGGTAATATTCCCAACACTGGTTATTAAGTGAACGCTAATGTTATGAGCTGAGTGGAACTAGTGGATAGCCATTAGAAAACACAGTGAGTGCTTTCAGTTGCTGCCATGCCATACACTGCTGTTGGCAAAGCGTATTGCCTCCACGACTGATGACAAGATGAAAACTATTATGAGAAAACTCGAGAGGCACTGTGAGGGTTCACAAAACATTTGCTAGGTCAGGCATCCCTCTGTGAAAGGGATGTAAACCTGTATTTGTTTACTTCCCATGACACTTCAGGGGCTCCAAAGCTAATTGGATTTTTTTGTTGTTGTGTGATTTGCAACAAAGTGTACAGAATACAGATTGTTGTGTGTCATTTTTTGGCCGAGCGCTGAGGCCTGCTGGTTCAAATCAGCTGCGATTTCCATTCCCACAATCCCTCGGGGCATTCAGTATGATGCAGCAGATTCTCAGCTGCGAAAGGAATGTGTGTGTGTGTGTGTGTGTGTGTGTGTGTGTGTGTGTGTGTGTGTGTGTGTGTGTGTGTGTGTGTGTGTGTGTGTGTGTGTGTGTGTGTGTGTGTGTGATGCATATGATGTTGTTTATGGATACAAAGATAGAGCGGGGGTGTGGCAACATGACATTGGTGAGAAAAGGATGCAGTGGATGATGTTGAAGTGAAAGATCAGCCTTGTCTCCAGGACCACCTGCTGCCATGACATCAGCTGTGTTTGTGTTTGTGTTTGTGTGCGAGTGCGAGTGCGTGTGCGTGTGCGTGTGTGTGTGTGTGTGTGTCAGTGTCCTCATCAGCACCACAGGAAGCAGACACAGCGTTTATAGAATTACCTTGGTTTCATTTCCTGTTGCCATGGGAGATAACCCTGTCAGAGCTCATTACATCCAGCACACTAATAAATAACAATGGAAGAGAATCTGACGAACGGTGGTAAATTATAAAAGAGTAAATATTCTCAGGGCAAAAAGGGCCTAAGTGGCTCTCTCCTGTCCTGTTCTCTCCATTTCTTGTCCTGCCACACCTGTCCCTCCTGTCCTGTCCTATCCTACCCTACCCCAACCCATCCTGTACTATTCTGTCCTGTCTCTGTTCTACCCTATCCCGAATAGAAGGTTTTTTTAAGCCCTTGAAAATGTTCAAAAGTTGTTGCTAATTCTGATCTAAAAGAAGGTCAGTATCACTTCATGTCCCGTACTGTCTCTGTCTCACAACTTATGGGAACAATGGGAATTTGGGAAAACACTGAATCACAATAGTTTTAATCACCATCTGCTTTTTTTTCTTTTCTCAAAACAAACAAACAAAAAAGAACACACTTTTTCCCCTTTAATTTAGGGGTCTCTGACACAAAACCTTTCAGGTTGTCTGTGGCCAAATAGATGGGAAGCTGAGATGTCAGAGATACAGGATATATGACTTTAGGCGAAAATGATCCAAGTCCAACTGGGGTAGATGTGATTCCCCAGAGGGGAGTAAACCAACATATACTATGGCATTTCTTTGGCTCTGTGAGGAACAATGTGTTCTGACCCAGACCTCTGTATCATCAGGATATCCTCAGCAGGACCAGGGACCTCTGTCTATTAATGTACATTTTTCAGTGTTATGTAACAGACTGGAGCCAGCAGATGTTGAGGACTTTAACAGAAGTTTGTTTTCACATGCAATATTATTAGCTCCATTAGTTATTGGTAACCCCTTAGCTTTTCATTCTAATGCTTTGTAGGCTAGTTATTATTAATTCTGTCCAGTGCCCACATATAGCCAGAATGACATAATGTTTGGAGTCTCAAACTGTGGACCTTTCTAGACATCTAGAGGTACATTTTTAGTCCCAGAAATATTTTGCAAAAATAGACCATCTACAAGCTAGTGTAGTCACATGACTGTGAGCTTAAGACTACTCAGACTTCTAGCTATTTTCAGTGAAGGGATTTGGTGTGTGTAGAGGCAAAGGAGGGCCAAGAAGTACAGACTGCTGGGGGACCCATGGTCAAGTTTATAGGGTCTAAGTGGCTGACGTCACTTTTATGTCGATGACATTAATGCCATATGGACCTCACTAGTATACGCCCTCAAATGGAATGTATACACATACACATGCACTTATGTTCTGTCTATTATGTGTTCTACAATTGTGCATGCGTGCGCACGTGTGTGTGTGTGTGTGTGTGTGTGTGTGTGTGTGTGTGTGTGTGTGTGTGTGTGTCTGTATGTGTGTCCAGTGTCCACTCCCAGCTATACATTATGTGACTGTTAAGGAGGAGGCCTGCTTAGCTTCACATAATAGCACTCCCATAGGAGCAGAGAAGCGGGAAAACAAGAGAGCGATGGAGGAGAGGAAGGAGAGAGGGAAGGAGTGAGAGCAAACGTTTGAGTGTGTGTGCGTGTGTGTGTGTGTACAGGCATGCGTGCGTGTACTGAGGGTGTGTCTATGACTCTTAAGTCAATCAACTACATTTCCCCATAGTGAAAATTAATGTGTGTAGGCCTACGTGTGTGTTTTCTGTTTGGGCTTTGGATGGCAAAGCCTTTATAGTGGGGCGAGCCTTGGTGTGCATTCTGTTGGTCTGTTGCATGTCTCCCCACTGTAGAGCGCGTGCATGCACATATCTTGTTACCGGGGAGGTAACCACCCAAATCACTGAATGCTTTATTAAAGACATTATATTACAGTATATGGCCTATGTGTATGAGTGCGTGTGCGTGAGAGATAGACAGGCACATGACAGTCAGCTGGACTGTTGGTTTTATTATTGGTCAGAATAAACTTATTATACCTTGAACCTCGCAGGGCGGGCCAGAACCACCAGCTTTATTGCCATATCACAGGTTAGAATCATGTTACAAGTGGGTGAATGGTATTGGGGCGGATCTAATCCTGGAACGTGGGTGGAGTATAGAGGTAGAATGTAGGGTGGGGTGGGATTCATGGGTGTTACACAAAAATCAGTGAGCCATGCTTTGCCAGTCTGTGGTAATTGCGTAAGCATTCTAATCTATACTGTATACTGTATTCAATAGGGCACCATCTTTGGTGTGACACAGCAGTGGTCTCGTTGCAGAGTTCATGTATCCTTTTGGTAATAATTGGAATAATTCCTTTGGCCATGGAATTATTCACAGTGACATTTCTTTTTTGTATTATTGGTGAGAGAAGGAGTTAATGCAAATTAGCACAGTAGCCTACCACTGTTTGCTAAACATTCCAAACTCCCTTTCATGAGAAGCTAGGAAATCTTTTGAGGGAACAAGAATGATAACTGTAAATTTTACATTGGTGGCCACATTGTTCATTTCATCAAGACATTTACAGATCACGCCTGAAAAGCCAGAAACAGCAAATCATAGAGGGAATAAAAGGGGAAAAGAAAATACACAAGGAGAGGAAAGGGGGTGGGAAATGTATCCATGTGACATAATTCTCCAAGAGTGTATAACACATGTAACTGAACAAAATGTCATACTTTACTGGTAGGCCTGTTCTTTTTCAAACAGCAGGTGGCGATACTGCGCATGCACCGACCAAGTGTGCACCAGGTGTGTGTCAGTGGTCAGTGTAGTAAACAAGCGCTCTCCCACAGGTCTTGTTTTATGGCATGTTGTAAAAAGTCAAGATGGCGGCTGGGTGTTACTTGTGGAATATTTTGGACAAAAAGTGGCACAAAAGCTTCATAGATAGAAAGAGGATAATTCAAGCTTTTCCTTCAGCTGCAGTGGTGGTGAGTTTAACATTGTTTAATACAAGCAAATCACAGATGAAAAATGTAAATTTTCTCTTGGGGCACCTGGCATACATTTTCAAATGGGGGTCCACGGGAGAATTAATGTCAATTTGGGGGGTTGCTGGTATGATAACACTGTGATAACTCTTAACAGACAGAGAGCACTGATATATAATCACCCCCCCCCCCCCCTCAGAACTCATTTCATTCAGCACACTAATAAATAACAATGGAAGAGAATATGACAAACATTGGTAAATTATAAAACTGTAAATATTCTCAGGGCAAATAAGGCCTAAGTGTCTCTCCATTTCTTGTCCTGCCACACCTGTCCCTCCTGTCCTGTCCTATCCTACCCTATCCCAACCCATCCTGTACTATTCTGTCCTGTCTCTGTTCTACCATATCCTGAATAGAAGGTTTTTTTAAGCCCTTGAAAATGTTGAAAAGTTATTGCTAATTCTGATCTAAAAGAAGGTCGGTATCACTTCATGTCCCGTACTGTCTCTGTCCTCACAACTTAGGAACAATGGGAATTTGGGAAAACACTGTCCTCTTGACGCGAGTCTGTCTCGAGAGACGATGGTGTCCTCCTAGCTCAGTGGTAGGAAAGACGGGAAAGATGTGAGGGAGAGAATGTATACCCAAAACCCACACTGTCTGTCTGTCACTGATGTAAGAGTTGCATGATCACAGACCAATTTCATCAGAGTGACGATGTCTCAGCCTCTTGAACATTGTGTTGTGGTGTGTGGTCCCAAGCGCACCAAAACGTCAACATTTCATTTGCAATTTGACATGTTTGTATCTGAGAAGATGATCTGTTCCCTATCAAATACATTTCCCCATCATGACTCCCTTGTGTACAGATTTTGACTGTGGGATTTTATTACACACACTGTGCGTGTCCCTAACTCGGCACTGACCAGCACTGTCCTCAACGTCTGTGTGTGTGTGTGTTTGTGTGTGTGTGTGTGTGTGTGTGTGTGTGTGTGTGTGTGTGTGTGTGTGTGTGTGTGTGTGTGTGTGTGTGTGTGTGTGTGTGTGTGCGCGCCTGTAGGAGCCATTCGACCTGACAGATGTTTACACTGAACTGAAGACGGGTGTGGTCTTGGTGCGTCTTCTGGAGCTGATTTCCAGGTCGCAACTTCCTCCTCCCAGCAGAAGAACCCTCCGTGCTCACTGTCTGGCCAACAACAGCATCGCCATTAACTTCCTTAGAACCAAGGTAACGTCCTGTACTTAAACACCAGCTTCCTGTCTCTACACATGCCAACTTCCTGTCTCTAGGCCTGGCTGAGCTTCCCAAACAGTGGGTTGGGACCACTTTGCGGGTTGCAGACTCGTCTTTATGGGTCGCGAGTAAAGTGTTCACTTTCCTTTCTACCTCTCCTGCCTGGAAAAGATAATTTATTATTATATATTATGATTATTCTCAAACAAATCCAAAACATTCCATGACTGAAGAAAGAAAGAAGAACTTTAATAAGTATTGATATTACGAGATATAAGTAAGCTCAGATCTGAGTTTCTAATTCTGCTATTTTCACTATCTTGTGTCCGGGGGAGACCTCACATTTCTTGAGAGAACACTTTAGAGCTGAATTACTCACTCTCTATTTTCATCGCAGACTTTCATTCTGAAATGCATGCATATAGTCAGACCAGTGTTGGGCAATATTACTTAGGAAAGTAATTACTAAGTAATATTGCCCAACAGTAGTGTTGGCCAATATTATTTAGGAAAGTAATTCCTTAGTAATATTGCCCAGCACTGATATAGACTACTGTTGCTGTATCTATCTAAGGGTGTTATTTCTGTGGCCTAAACATTCTTAACCAATCTGTTCTTGCTGTCAGATTCGTGTGGATCTGATTGGTCCGGAGAATGTGGTGGATGGGGACAGAACTCTGATCCTGGGTCTGCTTTGGATCATCATCCTCAGGTTCCAGATTGGAGCCATCAACCTTGACGAGGTAGGTTTTAAATCACTTACCTTAAACAAGGTAACTAGCATGATTTAGAGAAGACAAGGTAGAAACTCTACTAGATGAGGTACATACCAAAACAAACAATATTTGATGAGAGTCCCCTCCCATTTCAGGTAGATGGTGGGAGTTTAGCTCGTCGATCAGCCAAGGAGGCCCTGCTGATCTGGTGTCAGAGGAAGACTGCTGATTACAGCAACGTGAATGTCCAGGATTTCTCCGGGAGCTGGAGAGATGGACTGGCCTTCAATGCGCTCATACACACACACAGGTAGAGGAACATGCATGTACACACACTGTTCCAATGTCTCCCAACTGATTAGAGCTGTGCATTGGCACATTGTGCATTCACAATTCCATTCCATTGCGATTCTAAACCTGAAGCTAATGCCTCACTATTTTCTATATTGCTGCACAGTATGGAAAATTGTATCAGCCAATACAACTAGTCAGTCAGATATACTGAACAAACTGTTATATTATGCAGTATATAATATTATAATGATTGCATTGCATTTCTGCATGGTTGAATCACAATGCATCTCTGAATTGATTATTTTTGACACCACTAGAACTATTGCTCTTGCACTTCAGGCCTGACCTTTTCGCCTACGGTCGTCTCGATGGCGACGACCCCAAGCATAACCTGGGCCACGCCTTCTCGGTGGCAGAGAGAGAGTTTGGCATCATGCAGCTGTTGGATGTGGAGGACATGCTGGTCCGCCACCCCGATGAGAAGTCCATCATGACCTATGTGTCACTCTACTACCACTACTTCAGCAAGATGAAGCACGAACAGACCAGGCAGAAGAGGATCGCTAAGGTTGGTTGACTGGGTAACATGTCATTGTTTATTGTACTGACCTCCTGTTAGTCTGACCGATTTAATAGCACTTTTCCAAACCCTAAAGATAACCTAACCTCAGACTTAACCAGCCACATAGGTCAGACTAATGGGATGTCAGATTATGAGCAGTCCCTCCATAGGTACTCTGGTGAGAGGAAAGTCTTTTCCCCAACACAACAATGCCCTAACAATGTTTTAGCAATAATGATGAAAACATTGCCATTCTAAACCACAGAAGTGGTTGCTCAAAATAGGTGTCTCTATTTTTGGCATGCCGTTGTAGCATTACATGTGTGGTCAACCAAATGTCTGTTGTTTCTGTGGCTAGTTTTCAACCCAGACACAGACAGAAGAGCATAGCCAAGGTTGATAGAAGCCCTACTGAGTTACTGCTTATATTAGTGTTGGCATGAGTAGCTAAATGTCCCCAAACATTTCATAAATTGCGAAATAATCATATAAAGATTCCAAAACAAACTTTTATCAGTTCTTTTTTTAAAATTTAGTTTAGTTAGTTATTCATTCAGTCATTCACATTAAATGTGAATGACTTATATTTATAACATACACACATTTTGTGTATGTTATAAATATAACAAATATAAAAATATCTCAAGCTGAAAAGTGTAAAATGTGGAAAAAACTTGTACATCAAGATTATATCATCCGGACAGTACTGCCACTGTTAAAACAGGAAGAGTTTGTCATTGACAATTTCTAATATAGGACTGTATCACCCTCTGCTGGGCAGTTTGGGAACTACAGTTGCCTCATCAGATTGTTCCAAGTGTAGGCCAGTGGTTACATTGCTTGTGTGCCTGCTTGTGTATGTATGTGTGTCAGGTCAGTCATTCAGTCAGCCACATAATATTGATATTGATAAGTAGGTTTTCTATCTGATGCAGGGAGGGTCTTTTAGATGATTCCCAGGAACCACTGATGTCCACTTCAGCGGCATTAGGAGCCATATTTTGGCAAGTACTTTTGCAGTGACAAAAGTACTTGCATTTTTTTTGGTAATTGTTTTTTTTTTTAGGGTGGATTATTTATATTATACATTTTCAGTCCAATTGCCACATCACATGGAAGCATTGTTTGCTGTTTAATTGTGTCCTTTAAGTGTAAATTGCATTTTTGGTTGCAATATGCAGGCAAACAACCTCACTGTAACATAATAAAATCAACATTTCTGTGCACATTAAAATAACTTTAAACTTGTGTGCAAAATAGTGCAATATAAGTCATATCAACTAGTGAAAACTACACATCATTCTTTCAATCCTGTAAGTTACTTCATCACATTACTGTAGTATTACAGCAGATTAATGCTGGGCATAGAGATAAAACACACAGAACAGACAGCCCCATCCACAGGAGATTAACAAACAGATAACCTCCTGTCCGTGATCTCTAGGTCTGTGCAGTGGGTGGAACTAGAGAATCTAAGCTATGCTAATCACATTACATTAT
>CM076980.1:27941278-27971278 GCA_039105355.1 Benthosema pterotum | reverse complement strand
TCACACTGGCCTTGCATAAACACAAGGTCAGAGTCACACACACACACACACACACACACACACACACACACACACACACACACACACACACACACACACACACACACACACACACACACACACACACACACACACACACACACACACACACACACACACACACACACACACACACACACACAGCATAGAGGTCCAGTTTGGTTCTAATTCCAGACCAGCAGGAGTACATCTGAGTAGTGGTGGAAAAGGTGCTCAAAGGTTTTACTTAAGTAAAGATATCAATACTTAATTCAAGTTCAAATAAATGTTGCATATTCAAAATTGACTTGAGCAAATAGTGTAAAGCTGTATAAAGATGGATGCAAAGTGAGATTTAAGCATTTCACCTCCACCCACCAACCGACTCCCACAATGCACTTTTCCAGCCAAACATTGGTTTGTTCGAGATCTACAAAGATCTAGAGACACAAATAAAAAGTTGAAGGTTGTGTTGCAATGTTTGAAAAAACAAAGACAAAAGAAAATCTAGAGTTCTAACTAACCATTTATATGATTTTAAATGGTATAACTGACCCGTTCCTTTTTTCAGGTTCTGGAGGCTGAGATCCAGTCCCAGGAGTCTGTGTTTCAGGGCGTTGTGGGTCGAGGTCAGGATCTGGGTTCAAAACAGAATCAGGTGGGCCAGCGGGCAGTACAGAAGTGGGTCAAAACCCTGAAGAAACAGTGGAGCCACCTGAGAGATGAGGTTGTGATCCGCCGCAACAAACTACATGCTGCTAACACTATCAAACAGGTTAGTATTATCTAACATGATCATCACTACAATCTAATACCAACAGGTTCATACTGTACAACAGCCTAAACACCATCAAACATGTTAGTATTAAATACTTGAGCCCTATTGTGCCTATTCTGGGGGCAACATTTGCAAAAACACCAAGCAGAAGATTAAACTATACTATGCAAAGGTTAAAAACCAGCTTCATTTGTGACCTGGCACCCGTTTATATAGTTCGGTTGTATATTTCCATTTTTTTTTGCATTTAGTATTTTGTTTTAATATACTTAGTTGATGCTAGGTTTTGGTATACATATGATCGTAGATTACTGAGTGTGCTACATTGTCTACATATGTGTGTGTTTCTCCTTACATACAGTACCTACATATTGTAAGTCACTCTGGATAATTGTAAACTATATAGTGTAACACCAAACATGTTTGCATGACACTTCATTCCTATGTTCTCTTTCCTGTCGTCAGTATTTTGCTGATGTGACAGAAGCTAACTCCTGGCTGGGGGACAGGAAGCCCCTGCTGACCAGCGAGGATCATGGGAAAGATGAGTCGAGTACAGCTGCTCTGCTGCAGCGCCACCTGCGCTTGGAGAAGGAGATGGCAGCCTATGGCAGTGAGATAAAACGACTGGGGGAACAGGCCAAGAGCGCTGCGCAACAAGCTCCCCTTACTGTGAGTACACTGGCCTCTAATAAGCAGTGTTGGTCAATATTACTTAGGAAATTAACTTCTTTACTTTACTCGTTACCCCTTAGACAAAGTAATATCATTACTTTACTTATTACTGGAATCAAAGAGTAATATATTACATATTACATGTCTTTCTTAGATGAAAAAATAAAAATAAAAGGAGCAGAGAGAAGCAATGAGAAGATTTTAACCTTGAATCACAAAACAGACCTGCAAATAACATTTGCACAATTCACAATTGTTTTCAAAGACAGTTGAGGTCTTGTATTTAAAAATAAAATACAAAATAAAGCAGCAAGCGATTTGTAGTGTACATAACTGTGCGCAGGATACAGCGTATATGGACTGGATCTAGATCTATTTTTGCATGCAACAACAAGCTCATTTAAAAAAAGTAACTTGGCGTTACTTGCAAAGTAATGCGTTACTTATTACCCATTTTTGCAGAGTAATCTCGTTACTTTACTTTTTGGAGCAAAAGTAATAATATTCCAGTAATATGTAATCTAAAATTAGTTACTGCCCAACACTGCTAATAAGTACTTAGTGACACATTAACCTGGTGTAGCTGGTCTAGTTATTTACACAATAAAATACAATACAATAAATTAATACAAAGTAATTGGATTTTGAAGTCTTTTGCACACCTAATCAGAGACAGGTGTGTAGGCAGGGATCAAAGTAAGACCTGCACACCATCTACGCTTGCAATATGTACACTTTTTATTAGGAAACACTTTGATCAAAGTACTTGATCTAACTATTTTTACTAACTATCCCTATCGACATGTTGTGAGCTTGTAGATTGGCTCTGCTTTTTATAATGGTGTGAAGTGAAGCGTGATCTTATCGTCAACATCACCAGACACATGACGTAAATTCCCCTTTGATTATCAATTGGGATTTAATCATTCTGTACAGCAGGACAGAAATAGCTGATTTCCACGTATGGCGTAAAGTCTCTGTTCATTGTCAGTGGGAAATTAATGTTTGTGTAAGATGAAAATCTACACAAATAGCATTACAGGTCTCAAGAAGGGCGAAGGAGGTTACGGATTAATGCACTTGCGAAAACAGCATCCAAAATCTGAAATAGCTGACAGATAACCAACTTCATTTAACTTAACATCATTATTTTGTTCATAATCTTCATATGTCTCCCTCTTGTGGCGTAGGCTGAGGCTCAGCAGAGTAAGATGGCCCAATACAGTGACTCCTCTGGAGAGGAGGAGGGACCAGCAGCACTCAAATCACCCCGAGCCAAGAGTGCCTCCGTTCAGAGCCAGGAGGTCAAGGCTAAAGTCCGCTTCAGATACAGCAGAGGTACAGCTTTATCTCCCTTTTCTCCACACTATATATCCGATTAATTATTCGTAATAATGAATCATTTATTACATTTTAAATTATAACCAGAAAATGCCATTCCTGAAAAAACAGTGTGGGCTCAGGTCGCTACTCAGTGTTTATATCCACATGACCTCACAGTGAGTGGAGTAATAATAAATAGTGAAGATAATCCCAGATAACATAATGGATAATATAATAGAAGACAAGTTTGTTCAGTGTTTACATCATAATTATGTCATAGATGATTGACGGCTGAATGTGTTACTGGTTCAATAGTAGTTTATATGGTCCTTCGTACATTAACATTGTAAAACACTCCTTTCTTCGTCACAAACTCGCCCTGAGTGGATAACTTATTATCCACTCAGGGCTTATTACTCAATAACTAGCATTTAAATGGGCGTCTTTGACTTATTTCGTGCATTTTTGGGGGTTCCTGCCGGCCGTTGTCATGGGGATTTCCAAAGGGACCCTTCCCTTGCTGCTAAGACTCGTGACGATGAAGATGACAAGTCCTTCAATGACTATGAGGGAAAACAGAAAGACACCTTTGACGATGCACGTTGGTTTGGCCTTAACCTTGGACCCAGTGGCATCAGATTCCATTTGCCCATGTTTGACCAGGACGTGGACGAAATCTTTTCCCAGCTGGGTCATTGGGAAGGACAGGCTTGGCCTGGACACTCTGGTGAATCCAGTATCATGCCATTCCCATCACAGGACTACCCTGGCGACAATCATGAAGAATCCAGTGGGAATGCTTTGAGAGATTTTATGTTGAAACCTCCTTCAAGAGAGCCACAAAGTGATGGCACCCCTCCCTTTGGGGCCCCACACTCGCCCACGTCTCCATTCCATATGAGGAAGGAAGACACCGATCTGGATTCTGCTGTGTCCTCTGGAGGGCTGGACAAGATCTTGGATCTGATTGACCCGCCCCCTGCCGAGTCACCCAATCAGCCGAGGATTCGTTCCTTCTTTCAGACTGTCACAGTCAAGATGGAACCTGACGGGATGACTGTAGAGAAAAGGCGAACCCGCCGAATTGTCATAGATGGCCAGTAGAACGAGGAAACCACTGTCATACGTTCAAGAGGCTCTGGGAGCCTGAAACAATCACAGGATCAGATTGCTCCTCTTTTCCAAGTGGTGAAGACCCTTTGCTCGACATGCGAGGTGATGGGTCTTTCTAAAAGTTCTTTGGTGCCTCGACTGTTCAGCCGGCCCAGGCCAAAAGATATTTAATAGATACAGTAACTGAATCACAACCTGGCCAAATGAAGGAGATTTACATGCGGTATCCATACGGTCTCCAGTGGAGACCGTATGTGATTTGAGTTGTGATTTGAGTTCCACATCTGATTTTTGTTATTTCAATGAAGAGAATACAGAACTCCATATGGAGTACTAATAATCACATAAAACAGATATGAAATGGGGAGCGTGAAGGACTCTTTCACAATGAACAGCCTCCTGGTTCCTCCTATAGGTGACATTCCCTGGGAGCGCAATGAGATCGTGAGCGTCATCTCCAGGGAGCCGGATGGAGACAAGGTCCTTGCCAGAGATGGAAGAGGACACCAGCAGTTCATCCCCAGCACATACCTCAACCTGCTACCTGCTGCGGTACGGTTCCTTATGTAGTCAAGCTTGTAGACTCAATACTACTGTAACTTTACTGTGTTTGCAGGTGCATTGATGCTATTGCTGTCGAAACAGAAACCTCTTATTTCCATATTGACAAAGTGATAAAGTATTTGGGATTCCCCAAATGGATTGACAAGATGAGGGGTCATGCATTTTGGACTTGAGATTCGAGAACTGATTTCCACGTGAAAATTGAATTGATTATCCAACAAAATATTCACAAAACTAGATCTGTGCTCCTTTGGGGCACAGATCACCATACTCACCAGTATGGTGAGTCACCATCAGTGACAGTCACCCCCACAGGTGATGTAACAGTCACCCTGTGGGGGTGACTGTTGTCCTCACAGGGTGACGTGACCTGAGCTGGTGGAGACCTGTGCCCCAAAGGGGCACAGATCTTGTTGCAGCACTGTGTCTTTGGTCATGGCTAGCCATCAGTCAACTGCGCTGGGGAAAAAACATGCACTTCTAGGCTTTATGTTTTTCACTTGTTCCAAATGTAATCACCCTGCAACAGCTGACATTTATGAACATATCATAATGCCTATACTAAAACCGTGCATTGTGAATAGGCCACTCCCACCCCTGTCTCCCCTGCCTCCAACACCGGCGTGGTTGAGGGCCCAACCAGGAAGCTGAGTCGGCCCAGGCGTAGACGCTCGATGCGTCGCGGGACAGCAGAGATCCAGACCACAGGGCTGCCAGACCCGCACTACCAGAGAGACACCATAGAAACTACACAGGCCACTCTGGACCAGGACTACAACTCCATGTATAACCTAGCTAAGGTGAGTGGGAGTGAGCCTTTGAAGTCTGGGTTCATTTGTTTACCTGGCATCCTTACAGTTTCAGTGTGCATATTATTTTTGAGGGGTGCTAGCTCTCCCAATCCACGGCTTTTCAAAAACAGAACTACACTCTGTCGAGTGCCAACTTGCGCATTCCACACAAGTAAGCCATGGCCTACTTGTGTGTGAGTGGACTGGAGCGAGCAAGCAGATGGCAAGTACCCCCGACACCTCCACGAGATAATACTCAAGGCATTACTTTCATTACTATACCTTTATTACTATGGTAGGTATGCTACTATACTAGGTATAAAATTTAGTATTACTATCTTAATTACATAAACATTACATAATATTTAGTATTACTATCTTAATTACATAGACATTACATAATCTACTAAACTAGCTAATCAAAGTTCTTAAAAGTGGTCCATGGACCAGTGACTGACCACAGACCAAAAACAGTACTTGCACTGGCAAAGTCTTACATTAAGTGGAAGCCAATTCATTCTATGGACTTTATTAGTGGGGTTGCCTGAAGGGGAACTGCGCTATTTTGTCTGTAACATTTATTCTGTAAACCTTTTCACCTCGTGATGATAATACGAGGTGGTGTTGTAGTAAAAGAAAGTTTTACGTCATCATACATAGCCTCGATCATACATCAATCGAATGATTGCTGTATGTCAACATTACATCATCAGTGACCAATGTTTGTTTAGGGCAGGAAATAATTATATTTCATATATGCTAGATCATTAATTTACCTATGATCTTAGATTACTGAGGCACTAAACTCTGCATTTAATGTATGTACAGAAATAAATTATAGATTAGAGTTCATTGAGGCTCATTAACTCATTAACTAAGCTAATTAAAGTTTTTTGTACATACAGTATATTATTATTAATAGAAGATTAATAATGATGGGCAGAATATTAACATCTTAGTATTGAAGTGTTGAACTCTAGATGTTTGGAAAAGGTTTGTGTTGTGTTGTTTGGCTCCTTCAGACTAAGAGGAGGACTCTGGAGGAGATGGTGCGTTTGCATCGCTTCTATAACAGCTGTCAAGAGTTTGAATCCTGGATTGAAGACAAGGAGAACATCCTGCACACTTTCAAAACCACACCTGACAACATCGGAATAATACAAGCCAAGTACGAGGTATGGACCAACTGTAGGCTTACCATATCTGAAACTGCATGTAAAGATTAGGTTTAGAATAGCATCAATACTGAGTGACACAGAATTTACTCTTTGCATTTATGAGGCTGACTTTCTTCTGTTATAGCAAAACATTTTGTACACATTACTCCACTGACCAAAATTATGATGCAAAATATACCAACTATAAGTTTACTAGAAATGAAAGAGAATGCTATGAAGAGAATACTATGGAAGACTTTATATTAATACATTTTTGGTCTATACTTGGTTATAACCACATTTATAATGCTCTTATTTTAATATATAACACTTGTTATGAATGGTAATAATTATGCATAACAACTTATATTAACATTTCAGGTAATTATATACAGTATGTGACAATTATAATGAATTATAGACCTGACCAGCACGTTAAGATGGTGCAGGCCAGTGTCACACTTTACACTTTACATTCTAACAGTAGATGGCTATAAATGCGATCTGATCAAAACATGTAATTTATTAAATAATATAAAGACCCTTATCACAGGTTACGAGATCGTCCGACCAAAATAAAGCTTGGTTTGTATGGGAATGGTGGGCTTTCTGATACATTATAATCATATGCAAGAAGCAGACACTATGTTCCTGAAACAGTCAAAAAGAAAACTTTATGTCCAACCTTTGGGAGATGATATAGGATTTTTTAATCGCCACAGTCACACATTATTATGAGCTGAAACACTTGTGCTTAGCATTGTCAGCATTCCCTGTTGATATGAAGAGAGCATCTTACCCTGTTTTCATCGCTGCGTTCCAGAACTTCCTGACTGAACTGGCAAGTGGACAGGCCCAGCTGGACGCCATCATCAAATTGGCAGAGGAGTTGGTGAAGAGTCGCCACAGCAAGCAGAAAGAGATACAGGCCAGAGAGAGACAGGTCTCACTCAGGTAAAGATGGAGACATGGGTTTCACTCACTCATGAGTGTCATGCTGTAGGTTAGAGATCTCACTCTGTTAGGATAGAAAGATGGGAAGCAGTCGGGTCACTTCACAGGCAGTGACAGGCAAAAACTAAAGAAAAAAAGGGGGATGCAGTAACAGGATGTGACATAAGTTACTACATTGATAAAGGTGAATTGATGATTTCTTTTGTCGTTTTCAGATGGGACCGTGTCCAGAGGTTGAAGGATGAGAAGGGCCATGAGCTGTTGAGCACAGCTGATGTCCACTCCTTCCTCCAGAGCTGCGAGGAGGCCAGAGGACAGCTCCAGGGACAGATAGAGCAGCTAGACACCACCGACATGGGCTTCACCCCCACCACCTCCAGCCTCCTGGTGGAGGAGAAGAGCCTGGCTCAGGCCCTCAGGGACATCCAGACCCTGGAGGGGAAGATAGCCTACCTGAAGAACGTAGCCAAGATGTAAGGCTTGTGCTTTTTCAAGGGTTTCATAAATTACATTATTCCCACCTGTGTTCCCGCCCCTCTTCCATGCCCATTGAGTGCTATTGCTAGATTGGACAAATGTCCGTTTGCCTCACAGATATACGCCCCCTTCAGATCATTGTGAACCTGTGTGCAGCGTTTAGACGGATCTTGATGGACTTTCAGAGTCATACATAGAGATTTTGAACACGTATTGTAAGAAAATGTTAGTAATGGCTATATATGTATGTGTTTTGTTTCCCTCCAAAAACTGTTTTTATTTTTTGCTAGGTAAATGTATTTTAAATATGTTTAGGTATTCACAGCAGTGTGATATTTAGCTGTTTACAAAAGGAGCCTGCTGGTTGGTTGGTTTGGTCAGGGACCAATCACAAGGCTAACAATCTAATTTATGAGCAGTTTGCACTACCTGTGTAGATTGTTCCTTTCCCACTAAGGCTACCATGCTACAATGCATAAACTCAATGTTTTTGTGTTCCTGTATAACAGGAAGCAAGACTGCAGTCCTGCAGAGAGTGCTGCCATCATGGAGGAGGTTAGACGTTTGGAGGCTCTGCTCAAACAGGTGAAGATTTCTATCTGGTTACATTTTTGACAGGCCTTCATTCGACAGACAGGTATAAGTAAGTAGGAAAGCTGAAGTAGGAAGACAGAGTAGGGGAGATAGAATGTTGGAAAGTTGATAGGAAACAGTGTATGAGAAACAGACAGTAGGTAAACTGAGAAGGAGACAACAAGGGTATAAGGAGGCCCCATGCTAGTTCAGCAGAGGTCCATTTGTGTCTTATTTGAATTTTAAAATAGACAAACCCTGTTCTCCTGTTTTAGGTGAAGCAGCAGGCTGCTGATAAACAGCATCAGCTGGAGGAGGCCAGACGCCTTCACAGCTTCCAGCTGCAAACCAAAGACCTACAGCTCTGGGCGGGGGCAGTACAGGACCGCCTCCTACAGGAGGAATCGGCCACAGATGTAAGCTCCGCCCTCAACCTGCTGGAGCAGCACCAGGAGCTACGACAGGAGATGGAGGAGAAGAGGAGCAGGTGAGGAGAGGAAATCAATCAATAATGACTGAATCAATCAGTTAGCACATTAGCACATTAGCACGCAGATGGAGATATAACCACGGGATCTTTACTGGTGATTGTAATGTTCTAATGGTGTTCTAATGTCACAATCCCTCATCCCTGATGTTTCTGTAATGCGTCCTGTCTCAGACTGAAGGACATGGTCAAGCTGGGTAAATCCCTGCAGCAGACCTCTGCCGGTAAGGGAGGGGGCGTTGACATACAGCAGACCTTGGACAAGCTCAATGCCGATTGGTCCAAGCTGGAGAAGATGTGGGCCAGTAGGAACAGCCGTTTGGAGCAGGGGGTGGAGTTCCAGAGGCTGAACCAGGAAGGGGACAGAATAGAGGCAGCGCTTTCTGGACACGAGGCCAGGCTCCGAGTGAAAGATGTTGGGGTGAGAAAGATCGAGGCCTGCCTGGTTTTGTACACTATATATTATTGTCAAAACAACATGATCATAGGAATAAGACACATAATGTGGGAATGCTAGCTGCACAGCTGTTGTGCAGTACACCATGTGGCTCATGGTCAAAATGTAGAACTTTGAAAACATACAATTAAAAAAAAAAACTTGCCTGCTACATTACAGACAAACATATGCTCCCAGGTATATGCCATCTTGATGTATTATTTGACTGAACACACATGCTATCTGTGTCTATTGTTGTGTGTTCTAGGACTCCGTTGACAGTGTCCACAGTCTGCTGGGCAGGCAGGAGGAGCTGGAAGATCTGCTGAAGGCTCTGGAACAGAGAATCAACCTGTTCTCTGAACGCAGCCAGGAGCTCATCACCAAGAAACACTATGCTGCCAAACAGTGAGACACACACAGACAGGCTGACAGTCAGACAGTGAAAATGATTTTTTGTCTTTTTATGTAACTGTTTTTATATAACTGTCTTTCAGTATTCATGAACGTTGTGAAAGTATCCAGGACAGAAATGGGAAGCTGTCAGAGAGCAGCAGACAGCGGAGGAACCTTCTGCTCTCCTCCAGGAAATACCAGGTACAAACCACATCATTCTCCATATTATTTCAGCTTTGTTTTTTAATGTAAACTAGATCAGCACTCGGTGGTAGGCCATGGCCTACTCGTGCGTGAGTGGAGCAGGCTAATACTAATGACATTAGCTATGAAGGTCTTTTACTTACGTCACATTAAGTCATCACCTACTGTATACTGACCAATCGGAGTAACCCTGGGGGTCCGAACACTGAACACTGCACACCGATCCCCTTACTTGCGCCCGCTCCACTCACGCAAGCAATAATGATTGCTGTACTCTACTTCATCATACGCACAAAAGTCAGTAGCAGTCAGTAGATAATCTCAAGTTCAAGTTGAGCACCCTTCACTTCACATGGCCAGGTGTTAGTTCTTTTTTAAATAACTAGATCAGCACTCAGAAGAATGCAAACTTGAGCGTTGTGCACAAGTTGGCCATGGCCTACTTGTGCATGAGTAGACCGAGCGAGCAGAGAGCAAGTACCCTGACACCTCCGGGAGATAATACTCTTGACGGTCGTCAGTCGGTGGTCGTGCACCGAGCGCTTAACTTGTCCCAACTCTGCTTGCGCAAGTAGTAATAAAAATGGGCTGTATTGGACTTCAGCACCTACTACAAAAAACAGATGGCGTCAGCCGTTGGACTGTATTGTACTGTGTGTGTGTGTGTGCGTGCATGGTAGGAGTTCCAGAGAGATGCTGACGAGTTGTTGCTATGGATGGAAGAGAAGATGAAGGTGGCAGAGGACGAGTCATACCGTGACCCTACCAACATCCTGCGGAAGCTGAAGAAACACGAGGCGGCAGAGAAAGAGATGCTGGCCAACCAGGTGTGGCTGGACAGACTCAACCAGGTGAGACAACAAGGTGTAGGCCCAGGTTCCCAAAATACATCTAAAACAGTGCATTCAAGGACGTTTGATATGCAGTAGATCATTCTTGTGTAACCTGTGAAATGGGCGTCAAACTGAGAACCAGTGCACTAAAAGTTACACTGTTTTTTTTTATTCCTCTCCCATTTCCCCCCTCTCTCTCCCTGCCCCCTGTCTCCCTATAATCTCTCAGCTGGGCGAGGAGATGCTGTCTGAAGGACACTACAGCAGTCAGACTATCCGTAGGAAGTCTTCTCAGGTCAGCAGCAGATGGAACAAACTGCAGAACAAGATGGCCGAAAGAGGAGACAAACTGAGGCAAGCTGGACAGCAGGAGCAACTCATGGAACTGCTACAGGTATCTAACCCAGGCCGACTAGGCAAAAAGACCAAGTGGGAAGCGAGGGTTAGTACAACCAGGCGTGTTTTTCATTGAAGTTTACCCTGTTCTCAGGATGCTAAACTGAAGACGGAAGCCATCCAGAGAATGCTTCACAACGCCGCCAAAGGTCATGATCTTCGCTCCAGCAGGCAGTTACTCAAGGTGAGGAGACCTTGTCTCCTTCTCAGCTTTCCTATTACAGTCTGCCTCCATCATTGGCTCCCTCTCAGCTGTCCTACAGTCTAACCTCATACTGTATGAATAATAAAACCTCATGAAGTACTTCTTTAGCTATTGGCTGTTCTGCTAAAACAAATGTATTTTATAATCAAGTGGTTATTAGCTAGCTAGCTATAAGTTATCATCATATTCATCATCACCAACTTGGTGTCTTTTTCTCTCCAGGAGCATGAGCAGTTGGAGCAAGAGGCCAAGGAGCTAGCGGAGAAGATGAACTCTATTGTCAGCAGAGCTAAACACCTTGCTACCAACCACTTCAACTCACAACGCATACTACAGAACACGGACACTTACCTCAAACTGTGAGTACGCCACTAGGAGTAACCTGATGTGTTGCAATGTCAGCGCATCAGTCCTGGCCACGCTGGACAGGAATCTGTCTCTCTCTCTATGGAGATGAGCGACATCCTCTTTTAATGTACCGTATATACTATATACATTAAAAGTATAGTATACTATACTATACTATATCCTGTATGTTTTTGCTATACGCAGGCAAAGTGGTACACATTCTCTCTGGAGAATCATTTCAAATGGGGGTCCATTGCCAAATAGAGTTGAAGTACCATCCGCTATCACCCCCTTTCCCCATTAGCCACAACTCCCCCCCCCCCCCCCCCCCCCCGCATTCGTCCTCAATCACCATGAAAGGAACATGCAAGCTCATTGGTTAGTGTGTGCTGTTGCCCTGCCCATAGGAAGTGTGTCGGCTGTACTGATTGGTTCTGACCCGAAGGGTAAATGAAGTAGGGGCTGAGCTCCATGGCTAAGGCTGACCGTACCAAGCCCACTCCCCCTACCCGCTCTGAGCAAGGGTGGTACAGCCTTCCCCTGGCTGGGTGCATGTAGAGGCCCTCTGGTTGGAAGGGCACAGCCAGCTGCTCTCCTCCACCGCAGTAAGACAGCATCTCCACAGCCCCTGTTGGGCACTCGTGATAAAACAGATGCGTAAACACCAGGGGCCGGTCATCACAGCGCAGGAAGTTCCTTTCCCGCCCGCACAGAGACAGGAAGGGGAAGTCCTTTTGGTACCTCCCGCTCCGATTAAAACTCAGGCGGTTGAACAGGAAGGCCAGGAAGCGCTTGTCTTTGAAGCAAGTGACAAAATTCTTCACTTTGGTGTCGTCGAGGAACAGCTGTCCTTGATGGTCGACGTAATAGAAGTATTCGCGGATGCGAGGTTCCGGCCTCTGGCCCTGGACATAGGTGACGTTTGTCCGTAAGGAGCTGGGTGCGGTCACTTTGAAGTTAGACAGCCGTCGTACAGCTTTTAGCCCGCCGTTGGCAGCCAAAGCCGGTGGCCAAAACATAACACACAGATCTGAGTCCGTTTCAACTAAAAATCCCCAGGAATCGTGTTCCAGTTATGATAAGTAAAATAAAAGCAACAGATTACTTCATTTTATGTTGTGTGTTTGTTTAACATAGTAACATTTTTCCCCCCAATCCCCAGTGTTACATGCAAACCAAAAAGGGTTTCCTCATTCATGATCTCACTAGTACACTGTCTGTGGGTACTTGGTGGCGAGTTCATGACATCAGTACTATCACAACGCTCATCTCCATACCCGAGCAGCACTGTCACAGATCAAGTATGCATATGAGTGATGTCATAGCACTGATTCTAGCTGCTACTGCAAAGCACCATACACTAGACCTATATGGAATGGAGAGTATGTCATCATTGTGTCAGCATATGTCACAGCTTAAAAGCGTGGATCTATAATTTTACGTTTGCACAATTTAGAGGCATTACTTAAATTGTTAACTGGTGATTAAGCTTTCTTGCTGCTAACTCATTAAAATGGCTGCTGCACCTGCTCCCGTGTTCTTGAACATCAGGCATCAGAAAACCACGCTTTTCGTGGATGTCCTGGAGTCCACCCCTGTGTACGAGGTGAAGCGCATCATCGAGGGAATTCTGAAGAGGTCACCTGAGGAACAGCAGCTCTACACAGAGGACCTCAAAACCGTGTTGAATGATGGCAAAACGCTGAAGGATTATGACTTTACTGAGGGGAACTCAGGGCCTCATGAGCCACGCATAGCTGTCTTGGCTCTGAAGAATGACAAGGCGTTTGAGAAGCCGCAGTACGACGACTACACTGTCCCCGGACCAGTCCAGGAAGCGCCTAAAGCCTAAGATGTTTTGGGGAAAGCAACACATCGGAGAGAGGGAGGAGCAGGACCACAAGGGATGGACGGACGGGTTGTGGATCTTGTGGAGTTAACAACAATGAAGGCATGGGAAGGGGCTATGCCCAGCCAACCACAGACCCTCTACTGTATGTCCTTCCCCAGCTTTCCACTGTTGCCAACGCTTGAAAAATGCAGCCCCTAAAGAGAACAATTAATACAAATAATGATAAAAAGATGTGAAGTAAATGTAGAATAACGAAACGGTAGAAATAATGGGCAGGATGGAGGGGGGCTATCAAGGGCAGTACTTTCAGGAGGCAGTGACGAAGGCCATGACCTTGAACGTGTACTTCAGGAAAACCCCAACAAGCCCTGAGGCTACAATACCCTTAATGCCCCAGCTGACTGTAACAACCTCCACCTTCTCTTTCATAATCACCATCTCTTCTGATGGTCTTATCCTGAACCAATCCAGTAACTTTGACTAATACGGCCCATGCATGGACCACATTTTTTTTTCCCCCACATGCAGTCTACATGTTAAATTTTAAATCACTGATCAGGAACTAGTGTCTAAAATGCACATGGCAACTGTAAAAGTGAGCTTCAGCAAGGGACTCCAGGAGGATGACAATACAAAATGGTGGAACGGCTCCAAATTATTTTTGTTTCAGTACTTGGGTATAATGTTTGATCATGTGTGAAAGTCACAGGACACCAGAAGGCCAACGGAAAGGCAGAATGTTGTCAGAATAACAAAGCAGTTCAGCAAGGGTACCCTGATGACCTTACACTCCTCCAAAGTATTTTTTGTTTTTTGCCCCCCGAATACAAGATATGGAGTGATGCCATATCACAGCTTCTGCTCACTAAACTAGAAAACATTTCGGCTTTATTTACTGTAGTGTTTCCTAGGCTCTACGACACTCAGGCCATGGGTCATTCAATAATGTGTTAATAGGGAATCACTTAAAAAATAGCAGCACTACAAGCTCATGCAAAATAAGTTGTAAATCTGCTTATTCCCACAAAATGGTAATATTTACCTATAAATGCTGCTCGCAAAACCAACTTCAAATCGGACGCCCACGGTTGTTTAGAACTGCCACAAAGGGGCTTCACTGGATAAGGAACTTTTTTTTAAAAACAAAGATGTGTTGCTAACAGACGTATTGAATACTAATTTTAGTTTTGACTTTTGTTCATTGATATTGTGGCCATGCCCACCCTGTTCATCCATTGTCACCTCATAGCCAGACTCATAGCCAATACAGCACTGTGAGTATGACACGACACTCACTCCACTCTCTTGAGTTGAATGACTTTTTTTCCCACTCCCATTTAAAAAAACAGCTCTGTTTTCCTCTGTTTTATGAAAGCTTATTACGGTACTGTTTGATGATTGGAACGGTAACCTTATTTTTGCCAATGTTGGTTGTAATGTGAAAGTGACTGTAACACTTACTAAATGAAGTACTGTATGCCTACCCGGGAATCTTGGGCAGGTATATAAGTAATGAAATAAAAATCACACCTGTGTGAAGTGAGGGGTGATCATGCATGATCTCACAAAACAGCATTTATTTTTTGCGTTGCCACAGAAGTGGATCGTATTTGACGTATATGACCTAATTTTTCTTTTCGTTGCCAACGCAAACATTGAGTTGTGGAGACAAAAGCTATAGGAGGGGCTAGTTCCCCAGCTAGTTCCCCTCAGAAACCCACATATTCCCCTCCAAACACAACGCTCCTACAATCAATTGCCAAATTGTGCAGTAGGCCATGGCCTACTTGTGTAGTACCAAATCTCCAAGAGATAACGACAACACTTATTATTAAAGGGGATAGTTCAGATTTTTGGAACAAGTTGTATGAAATTATAGTAGTGTCAACTGGTTCTGGTCATTTTGTGGGGGTCCCTGGGGCCACACAGTAAAAGTAAATTAGTCCACAGAACTAACATATTTTGTATTATTTTTTTGTGGGGGTCCCTGGGGCCACACAGTAAAAAAATGAAAGGATGTGATAATATTTTAGAAATGGGTCAACAATACAAAGGAAGTGATAATATTGGTCAACAATACAAAGGAAGTTAGTTATTTGGATTAATTTACTGCGTGGTCCCAGTGACCCCCGAAAAGTGACCGGAACTACTTCATATTTATTTCACTAAAACCAGAGAGAACCCCCCCCCCCAATTAATACAGTTGATACCACTATATTAATGGCAAGTATTTCATACAACTTAAAAAAATCTGAACTGTCCCTTTAACATATACTGTATCTTAATTACATAACAACCTTATCAGAAGTTATCACGCAAATCAAGGGGCAGGTTTCCCAACCTCATTTAATATGCACATAATATAATATAACTGTATTGTACATGTGTTACCCATCACCAAATAATATCTCAATTACTGTACATCATCAACTAATCCAGCTAAATTTGTATAGCAACCGGACTGCGGACCGATTACAGCACAAACATTAAGAACAATATAGAGTAAAAACCTAAATACAGAGTGAGATGTGCCGCTTAATATGGGGGGAAGCCAAGAAGCTTTAGTTCCCCAATTGGTTAACGTGTGCAATAATTGTAGGCCATTAGGACAGCCCTGGCTAACCTTAATATTAAATATACTGCAGTAAACACAGGTGATAACAAGAGTTGTGCCCCTATGGGGCACAGGTCTCCACCGTCTGGGCTCAGGTTTGAACGTGTGTTAGTGTGTCAACTATGACGTCATCATGATGTCATAGTCAGAAGGACAGACAGATCGAGGGCTCAGACGGGCACAGATGGACAGATCGAGGGTATGTGTAACCACAAACTAAACATTGTGTGCTCAGCTTGGCTATCTGTATCTTCAATGCAGTATGTTCTTGCCCAGCCAATAAAATCATCGTTATGGGTGTGAGTCAGTCAGTCACCAGAGTCAGTGTTTATACTAACCCGGAAAGCTGGGCATAGGAGGGGCTAAGGACCCTCAAAAACAAAGCCCAGCCAATAAAATCATCGTTATGGGTGTGATCAGCAAATCTCAAGCCAGAGTCAGTGTTTACACAAACCTGAAAATCTGGGCAAAGGAGGGGCTAAAGCCCCTCAAAAACAAAGCAAAAACTAACATATGAAGACAACTATGGCTCTTGGCCATCGCGTATGGGACTTGCAGAGGTATTGTACTTGTATTAATAGTATTCTGCATCACAGAGAGAATACAGAAGGTCAATCTGTTCTGCATATCCAAATCCTCTGCGTCCGGGGGTCTCCAGGATCATTGGAATGTTGTCCAGTCTTGCCTCGTTAACAATGTCCTCAAATGCGTCCAGTCCGATTTTCCCCTTGCCTATGTCCTCATGGCGGTCCAGGTGACAGCCCACGGGACCTTTGGAGTCATTGAGGTGAACGGCTTCAAGGTACTGTAGTCCCACTATCCGATCAAACTCGTCCAACATGGTCTTCACGCCGTTCTCAGCAGCCAGATCATATCCCGCAGCGAAGGCATGGCAGGTATCCAGACAGACAGCTACCCTGCTCTGGTCTCTCACCCGGTCGATGATGGCCCTCAGCTCGGAGAACTTACCTCCTACGGTGTAGCCCTGGCGACACATGTTCTCCAGCACCGTTACCACCTTAGGCACTTGGCGGTGGGCGTGGTTGATAGCCCCTGCAATCTTCTCCAGACATTTCTCGGTGGTGATGGTGCCTAGAGAGGAGCCGGGGTGAAAGTTGTACAGGCGGAGGCCCAGTGCGTGGCACCGCTCCATCTCGTCTATGAGCAGGTCCTGGCTCTTCTCGAACACGTCCTTCTTGGGCGATCCACAGTTCATCAGGTAGGATCCATGAGGCACGATGTGAGCCGGCTCGATCCCGTGGACCTTGCATTGCTCCTTAAACTTGGCTGCCGCGGTGGCACTCAAGGGAGGCCTCGTCCATTGCCGCTGGGATCCCATGAAAAGGGCGAAACTACGACCACCGATGTCTATACAGGCTTCTGGCGCCTTCCATATCCCATCTGCGATGCTGAGATGAGCTCCGATGTACTTTTTGCTCCCTCTGTCACCTCGCTCGGCCGCTTTCCTTTTGCTTGCTTTCTTTCTGGAAGACATTAGTGGACCCTAACGCTAACGCTTCTGTTCTTGTGCCTTGATGACAAAATTCCTCACTATGGATACCACAATCTTGATATATAAAGACTGTAAACCTGCCTGATAAATGTTGAAAACATTTATGTAACAACAGTAGCTGAGTAGTTACTCTCCCGGTATTTGGTGGCCACTCTGTTGTCAGCACTATGACGAAAGTAGTTCTGCCAGTACTACCCCACTTGAATCTCCATATTAAAATTGGTTAACATCTGAGGGGAGCCGGCCAGCTGGCAGACCATATATTGCAGAGCCACGTGACTCTGACCCAGCCTGAAAGTACCCAAACTTTTCTTGGCATAGAGGGGTGGATTAAACTGTCAAGTTTTGTCCAAATCGCTTTTTACTACTTTTCTTGGTTCAATATTTTTGATTGCTGTTAGACTCTCCTAATTCCAGATTTTCAAAAACCTAAGTAATGGAGATGGGTGTCTTGTTTCCTCCCGACGGTAACAATATATTTTGTGAATGCATCTCAACCCATGTCTCCTCTATTACCTCTATGTAATCTTAGCTTCAAGTCCCTCCAGAAGCCGTTGGATGAACGGCGAGCCCAGCTGGAGGCAGCCGTGGTTCTGTTTGGCTTTTACCATGATGTGGACCTGGAACTGAGCTGGATCTCTGAACACTACCCCTCCTCTGGACCCGCAGGCTACGACAACTCCCTGGCTGGAGCCATCAGCCTGCAGCAGAAACACAAGGTATACCCTGACACTGTTCGATGTTCGTGGACTAAAAACAAGGATGAAAAAAATGTTCCATCATTTATTGACAACTAGACTAAAATGCTAATTGTAAGCTTGGTTGCTCTCTGGTGTTGCGCAATGACTGAGCTTGTAAATTGGCAGGTCACAACCAAGAGGTAAAATCAGGCATTGCGACATGATCAAGGCCTGACAATGCAAAAAGCTTTGTCAACACAACAAACTAAATATTTTAATAAACTTTTTATTAAAGTTTTAATAAACTTAAAAAATACATAGTACCACTATTATAAACACTTCATCCCCCACGAAACGTGTGTGCTCCCACATGCGTGCATGTGTCTGTGTGTGTACGTTCTCAGGAGCTGCAGGCGGAGGTGAACGGCCACCGTAAACACCTGAACCGTGTCTTGGAGAAGGGGCGGAGCTTGGCCAAATCCAACCAATCAGTTAGAGCGGAGGTGGAGCAGAGGTGCTTCTAAATCCAGAGCATTTTACCTGAATGTTTTTTACCTACTAGCTGACCTTGAAAATTTATCTGAAAGTCAAATGTGCTAAGACTATGGGCTCTACTTTTTAAAGTTAAAGCGGCTATCCTTAAACCTCTTTTTTACTATTTTTAAATAGTTAGAATAGTCAAAATGGCTGAATAGTCAATTGCTGTGTTTTCATCAATGACTAGTATGCCTTTGCAGTTTCTTTACTATTTTGAAACATTAGCCGATCTACATTAGCACATTGTGAGCTTGATTGTAAGCGGTAATGCAGTGAGAAAAAACCGGGCCCTAAAACTGTGTGTGTGTGTGCGCGTGTGTGTGTGCGTGTGTGTGTGCACACGCATGTGTGTGCATGTGTGTGCGCGTGTGCGTGCGTGCGTGTGTGCGTGCGTGCGTGCGTGTGTGAGTGTCTGCGTGCGTGCGTGCGTGCGTGTGTGTGTGTGTGTTTGTGTGTGTGTGTGTTGGACCTGCAGGTGCAGCCACCTGACAGCAGAGTGGGAGGACCTAGAGGAGGCCTGTGACAAGAGGTCAGCTCACCTGAACAAGGCCCTCACCAGAGAACAGGTATACACTGTGTGTGTGCGCGTGCGCGCTCGTGTGAAGAATGACATTAAGAAAACAATACTGTACTGTCTCCACTGGCAATCGTCATTTTCATCATATACAATATGGTAGAGTGGAGACGCTACTTCTACCTATGAGAGATGATGTACTGTCTATATATCTATGAAAAACTGTGATTGTGTGTGCACGTGCGTGCGTGTTTGTCCTGTGTGTGCGCGTGCACAGTTGTTGTTGGACTGTGTCGAGTTGGAGTCCAGACTGACCGAGTCTCTGAGTCTGGTCAACAGCGAGGAGTATGGCAAGAATCACCAAGCAACACAGAACCTCATAACACAACACCAGGTAACACTGATCATAATGTCATTAGACACACACAATACACAAGTACAGTGTTATAAACAGACAAATAAGACAACATGTAGTAAATCTAGTCAAATGCTTGCAATTCGTTTTCCGTGTCTACATTAACATTCTCCTTTGGCAGGTTCTGGAGGGTCAGTTGGAGGTGATAGAGAGGGAGGTGGAGGAGTTAAGGGAGCAGGTGGAGGAAGCGGTGCGCAGATGGAGCCTAGAGGAGCTCAACAGACCATACAGCCGCTTGAGCAGCCTCAACAAACAGTTACAACACCTGACTGCCATAAGGTTCGACCCAAAAAGGATGTTTGTCCAACTTTCTGTGTTCAGAATGTATGAATGGATTTGCATGAAACTTTTCAGAAGGGTTTGTCACGGGGCAAGGTGGAGGGGGGGGCTAACCTGTCGATGCTAGTCATACTACTGCAACTACTTCTACTACTACTTTATTTCTCTGATTTGTGTGTGTGTGTGGGGGTGTGGTCTGTCGTGTGTGTGTGTGTGTGCGCGCGTGTGTGTGTCATCTGTGTATGTTTGTGTGCGTGTGTCGTCCGTTTGCAGGAGTCAGAGGCTGAGGGATGCCTTGAGGCTTCATGAGTTTACTGCTGAATGTTCGGAGCTGGAGGACTTGATCGATCAGCAAAGGCAGACAGCATCATCACAGGACCTTGGAACCGACTACCAACACGCCATGGTTAGACAGCATTCTTCTCCTGTATTGTAATGCAATGCAATGCAATGAAATTAACATACATGTACTGCCATGTCTTCATCAGTATGATTCAGTATGATTAAGATTTGGTTTGGTGTCGGCGACTCCTTTTTTCGGAAATGTAGACTGCCTGTGACGTTGGATATTTAGGTTTGATTATATTGCGTGTTTGTGTGCATGTGTGTGCATGTGTAGTTGCTGCGGGAGACGTTTGAAGCATTTGTGAAAAAGCAGGAGGTGGGCCAGGAAAGACTGAGGGGATGTGAGGAACTGGCACACACCTTGATAAAAAACAAACACCATCAAACTAACTCCATCAGAGAGAGACAGCAACAACTCAGGTGAGTTAATATGTATGTCAGTCATTAGTTAGATAGAAGACAGATATAGGTTAATGTTTATTTTGTATAAATAATAAAGTATGCAAAGTATAGCAAGTAACATACAGTGTAGATGTCAAATGCTGTAAGTAGGTAGGTAAGATGGACACCTTGTGACTTGTTTCAGTATTGCAACCAGTAGCTAACAACTTGACTTTAAAGGAGAATTCCGGCCCAAAAGTTTTTTTGTATCTTTATTTGCAGTTAATTTTTTTGAAAAAAGTGGTCCAGGTGTTATTTTGTGAAAATACTCCTTTATGGCTGTTTCCCCTACCCCAAAATAAGCTTATAATGGGGCCAATGGGCGTTGTGCAAGTTCACCTATATACATCGCTCCAAAATGCAATTTTTTGCTATATATTGTGTCTCCACCATGTCAGTAGTGAGTTAACACTCACACTTTCACTTTCACTTTTGTTTCAGCAGTGGTTCAGCCATAAACCATGTGCCACGCCCCCAGCTTTTGAGACAGCTGGATCACTGCTGAACCAAAAGTGAAAGTGAAAGTGTGAGTGTTAACTCACTACTGACATGGTGGAGACACAATATATAGCAAAAAATTGCATTTTGGAGCGATGTATATAGGTGAACTTGCACAACGCCCATTGGCCCCATTATAAGCTTATTTTGGGGTAGGGGAAACAGCCATAAAGGAGTATTTTCACAAAATAACACCTGGACCACTTTTTTCAAAAAAATTAACTGCAAATAAAGATACAAAAAAACTTTTGGGCCGGAATTCTCCTTTAATGCACACATTGCATTAAAGTCAATGAAGGAATACAATAAACAAACAAAAAAAATCTGTCCTGTAATATTAATCTGCCTGCCTGCCTGCCTGCCTGCCTGCCTGCCTGCCTGCCTGCCTGCCTGCCTGCCTGCCTGCCTGCCTGCCTGCCTGCCTGCCTGCCTGCCTGCCTGCCTGCCTGCCTGCCTGCCTGCCTGCCTGCCTGCCTGCCTGCCTGCCTGCCTGCCTGCCTGCCTGCCTGCCTGCCTGCCTGCCTGCCTGGCTGTGCATCAGGTCCTCATGGGAGGACCTCCAGATGTTGTTCAGGGAGAGACAGGACCAGCTACTGAGAGCAGAGCAGTGTCATCGTGTCTATAATGATCTGACTGATGCTCTGACTCACATACAGGTAGGTAGCAGCCTCCAGCATCCTCCTGCAGGGTGGTGTATACTGTATTCTGATCAGTCAGAACTAGAGTTATCAACGGGCCAACTAATTAGCATAGATGTTAGGCCCGGCCCGGCCCTAAAATGTTGAATTGGGCCTGGTCAGGTTTGGGCAGAATTTGGGAACTCTACTTAAAGTAAAAGTAAAATGCCAATCAGCACATCTTCATTATAGATGATTTCTAACAGAACAGAAGTTTTTTTTTTTATCATAACAAAATAATTCAATATACAGTATATATTCTTTTTGTTCATGGAACTCTAGGCCCGACCTGGCACTACTGATCTACTGTGCATGCATTGTAGGCCCAAGCCCGGACATAAAAAATGTCGGGTCAGGTTGGGCCTGCTTGGGTTCAGGTAGAGCTTGAGAACTCTAGTCAGAACGTTGCTCAGGTGATTGTCAGTGCAGGAAATAATTTTGAAATATTTACAGTATATGAATGAAGATCATTTGCTGCATCTGTCTCTGCAGGAGCAAAAGCAGAGTATCCCAGAAGCCATAGCGAGGGACTTAAGAGGAGTCACATCACAGACGAGGAAACATGAGGCTCTGCTCCATCAACTGGCCGCGACTGAGCAACAGGTGGACACAGACGAATGTGCACAAACACATACACAAGCCAATGTTTCTATGCGTAAAAAGCTGGGCATAGGTGTACAGTGTCGATTAGTATTTTGATAGTAGGCCTCCACACATGCAGGCACTCATGCACAGACGTCTACTTCGGTTGTTGACAGCTTTGTTTGTGTGTGTGTATTAGCTCCAGGAACAGCTGGATTCTGCTGACTCCATCTTGGAAATCTGTTCTCCAAACATGAAAATCCGCCTGCAAGAAATACAACAGGAAGTGGTAGAGAGATGGGAGGAGCTTCGCCTTGTTGTTGAGCAGAGGCAGGAGGAGCTAAAGCTAGCACAACAGAGATACCAGTTCCTCAACTTGGTGGGTTTCCAACTATCCTACATGTCTAACCACAAGTATCTTGCTAGGATAGGATCACATTCCACCAGAGATATCTTTCATGTGTCTCTCTACTGTCCTCCTACTGTCTCTCTCTCACACATACACATTGTTTCCGTCTTAGTTGGTCAACTTTTGTTCTTCCAGGCCCTTCATGATAGGTCGCTATGTTGATAAAGAGCCAATTTGAAAAACGCACACAAAGACATCCCTTTGTTTCTATAAGAACACTTTTCTCTGAGGATAGTCAGCCTTTTATTTCCTACTGCGGCCAAATCTAATTTTGCCCTAGGACTAAAAAAATCACTGGGACACTGGGAATTTTGTCACTGGAACTAACATTTTGTCCTTTGAACTAAAATGTTGTCCTTGGAACTAAAATGTTGTTGCTAGAACTAAAAAGTTGTTGCTAGAACTAAAAATATATCCCTGGAACTAAAATTTTGTCCCTGAAACTAAAATCAAAATCAAAATAAAAACAGGTCAAAACAGGTTGCTGTAAAGTTGTCATGATTTAAAAAATAACAGAGATACAAGCAATTTTTCAACTACTAAAACACTTAAAGGGGTTCCTTTTCAGAATGGGTTAAAAGCCGAAGTTATTTTATTACTTGGCTGGTAATTGTACACAGGGTTGGGTAGTAACGGATTACAAGGAACGGCGTTACGTAATCAGATTACAAAAAAAACCCAGTAACGGTAGCGCCTTACGGTACATTTTAAAACGTGTAATCTCGATTACAGTAACGGCAAGATTGTAACGGGGTTACATGCTGATTACATTTCTGGAACCGGGTCCACAGTAGAGCAGCCGCCATTAGACCTTTCTGTGAAAGTGAATGGAGATGTCGCAACTCTGTTAATACTCTAATGTTTCTGAGAATGGCATGTGGTATTTTTTGCCTTTTTGTTTAGAAGGCACAATGTTGACTGTTTTGACTTGTTTCAATGTTGACTCTGCTTACCCATTGACACCCAAATGAGAGCATGCCGTGTTTGACACAAACTATAGCAAGTATTATTACTAGTAGGCCTACACTAGTTAGATTATTATTATTTGAGGATAATGTGTCTGTGAGACAAACAAGAGGGAAAAATACACCAATGCCTATAGTGCCTGCATGCCAACCTCATAACTACAAAGTACAATTATTTATTTTATTTCTGCCAATCAAGTGGGTTTTTGGTTATTTATTTTTTGTTTATTTTGTGCTTATATAATACAAGTATAAAGTATGTGAGAAAAAATGAAAAAAAAAAAATGTTGGGACCTGTTAAGGGACAGTAGTAAAACTACAGTATACTGTATCTACTGTAATTACTGATAAATAGAGTTGCTTAAAGTAATCCAAAAGTAACTGGAAGTAATCCATTATATTACTTTTGAAATTGGGTAACCCGGATTATGTTACTGATTACAATTTTTAGAAAGTAACTTGTAACTGTAGGGGATTCCTTTTAAAAAGTAACTTACCCAACCCTGATTGTACATCAAATCCCACAAGCATTTCAGTAGATAGCATGGCTGATAATATTGGCCAACCATTGTCTAAAACCTGATACAAGATGGAGGAACAGTCTAGATCAGGGGTTTTCAACAGGTAGTCCGGGGACCACCAGTGGTCCTTGAGAGGGTTCCAGGTGGTCCTCAGCTAAGTTGGTTAACCAGATCTCTTGAGAACGTAAAAATGAAAATATTCATCATCTGAATTAGCCATTTTGGAATGTATGTTTTGCTTGTTTTGTTACCCAAAATCCAGCCTGGAATTGTGGACCACTGGTCTAGATAGAGGTATGTAGTATGTATGTATGAACTTGACGCTTGGTCACCAGTAGTAAATGAACTCACTATGCTCTTTTACTGTACAGTGGTGATGCAACCCCCTCCCCCTCTCCCCTTCTTCAGGTCCAGGACTACTCCCTGTGGTGTGGTCAGGTTTTGGGAGGCATGGCTGCCGAGGAGAGCATCAGAGACGTTACCACAGCTGACCTCCAGCTGGAACAGCACCGTCAGCTTCGAGCGGAGATGGACGCCCGGCAGCCAGCCTACGAGCAGGCCGTCGCCATGGGGGACGAGCTGCGGCAACTTGACAAGGAACACAGGAGCGAGGTGAGAGGAGGCGACAGGAGGAGGACAGGAGAAGAGAGAAGAGGAAAGGAAAGGTACTGAATATGCTTTTTGTGGTATTCTATCAGGTAACAGAGAAGCTGAGGTCTCTTCACGCGGAGAGAGAAAGGTTTGAGGAGGAATGGGACAAAAAACACAGCTGGTTAGAGACCACTCACCTGGAGCAGGTGTTCTACCGAGACATTAGCAGCATGGAGAAGATCAGCAACGCACAGCAGGTACACACTCTGTGTGTGTGTGTGTGTGTGTGTGTGTGTGTGTGTGTGTGTGTGTGTGTGTGTGTGTGTGTGTGTGTGTGTGTGTGTGTGTGTGTGTGTGTGTGTGTGTGTGTGTGTGTGTGTGTTGGGGGGGGGGGGGGGGCTGTTCGAAAGTCTGTCGAGATAGATTTTTGTTTTTTTCCCCATTCCGATATTTATGTTTTTATAATTTAGAACAGTATATAACAAATTTACAATATCTCCCCACAAAAAAACGGAATCCGAAAATGATATGACTGGCCCCTAATTTCTGATCATGTGATCGGATCAGGGCAACCCTGGTTGTTACAGTATAATGTAGCATGACTGTACCTGCAATGCTACTATGCTACTACAGCTTAGTGTGCAAGAAGAAAACACCTTGAACCATGTATTCAGTCATCTGATCTGTGTGTGTGTGTGTGTGTGTGTGTGTGTGTGTGTGTGTGTGTGTGTGTGTGTGTGTGTGTGTGTGTGTGTGTGTGTGTGTGTGTGTGTGTGTGTGTGTGTGTGTGTGTGTGTGTGTGCGCGCGTGTGTGTGCGCGTGTGTGCGTGTGTGTGTGCGTGTGCGTGTGTGTGCGTGTGTGTAGATTCAGTTACAGAGTAGTGCTTTGGGCAGTACAGTAGATGAGACGGAGGGATTGATCAAACGACATGAAGCCTTTGAGAAACTGATCGGCTCTCAAGATGACAAGGTCAGACCGCCTCAACTACATACTACCAACAACTACTAGCTGTGTGCCATACCTGTAATATACTGTAGATGTATTATGTTAAAGTGACGTGTGTGTGTGTGGGTGTGTGGGTGTGTGTGTGTGTGTGTGTGTGTGTGTGTGTGTGTGTGTGTGTGTGTGTGTGTGTGTGTGTGTGTGTGTGTGTGTGTGTGTGTGTGTGTGTGTGTGTGTGTGTGTGTGTGTGTGTGTGTGTCCAGCTGTCCTCTCTCAGAGAGCTGGCACACAGACTGAAGAAGAAGCTCAGTCGAGACAAGACAGGTCAGATCAAGGACAAGTTGCGGACGCTCCTCCAGAGACGTGATAGGATCAAGGAGCTGTCCGCCAAGCGCAGGGAAGAACTGGAACTCTCCAGACTGCTGTGTATGTTCAACCGCGATGTCGCTGAGGTAACTAACAACTAACGGATAAGTCACGGCTGTTTTGCATATCTGTTGACCGTTTTGCATAACAGTCACGGCTGTTTTACATAACAGTCCGTTAGCAGACCGTTTTCCATACTAAACCTAATCCTAACCCTAAACATGACCCCAGTAAAACCTATGCCTAAGCCTAACCTTAAACCTCAGCCATTATGCAAACCGTCACAACTGTTATGCAAAACGATCAATTGTTATGGAAAACTGTCGCTATTGTTATGCAAAACCGTCACTATTGTTATAAAACTGTCATGACAAGGATTGCTTTCGCCCCTCCTGCCACCTAGGGCAGGGGTTTTCAACCTTTTTGACTCCAGGGACCACCATTTATTCAGCATTTGAGTCACGGACCACCATTTGATTATGTGTTCACACCAAAGAACTAAAATTAAAGAATTCTTTTGGTTTTGTCCACAATTCCAGGCTGAACAAAACAGTGTAGACTTCTTAATTAAGTGGTGCTAATTCACATGATGAATATTTTAACTCTTGAGAGTGTGAAAATGAAACCAAATGGACCCGCAAGGGTCCATTTGGTTTCATTTTTACATTCTCAGGAGTTACATCTGGTTAACCAACTTTCCATCCTTTAGCCTGGGGACCACCTGGAACCTTCTCAGGGACCACTGGTGGTCCCCGGACCACCTGTTGAAAACCCCTGACCTAGGGTACTGACTGACTAACTGACACCCTGTCTCTCTGGGTCTGCCTGTGTGTTTTCAGGCTGAAGCGTGGGTTTCAGACAGGAAACAGAAGCTGTCAGAGGACAGCAAGGCCGACCTCAGTGATCTGCGCACCAAGATGAAGCTGCTGCAGAAACACCAGGTGTTTGAGGCTGAGATACTGGCTCACGGTGACACCATCGCCTCCGTTCTGCAGGTAAGGGACAAGAGCAGAGGACACAGGTAGCCTGGCATGGCCAGGCTCTGAGTCGAGTGAAATGTACTTCGAACTCTGGAGTGCCAGAACAATCTCCCATGATTATTTTTCCTGTGGCAGAATTGTCTGGTTTCCAGGCTAGAACAGGAGGTGAAGAGATGAGATATTACACAAGGAGCTTATGGTGTAGAGGAGGTGACATACAGGAGAGGAGAAGAGTGGAAAGGAGAAGAGCGTAAACAGAAAATACATTGAAATGCTCCTCAGGGCAGTGTAATAACTGCCCAATGCTCCAAAATATTACAAACATGTGCAAATATATCTCTCTTTCTCTCTCTCCTCCAGGCGGGTGAGGAGCTGGTGTCCGTCCAGCACTCGCACCGTGAGGAGGTACAGAGGAGCGCGGCGGCCCTGGAGAGGCGGTGGGAGGAGTTGAAGGTCGCCGTGGGCGACCGTGGCAAGCTCCTGGAACACAACAGAAACTTCCTGGAGTTTCTGCAGAAGGTTGAAGAGGTGGAGACATGGATCAGACAGAAGGTAAAGCCAGGGACAGATGGAGTGGCGGACAGACAGACAGACAGACAGACAGACAGACAGACAGACAGACAGACAGACAGACAGACAGACAGACAGACAGACAGACAGACAGACAGACAGACAGACAGACAGACAGACAGGACAGCCTCAAGATTTGTGTGTGTGCGTGTGTGTATGTATCTGCGTGTCCAGGAGGTGATGGTGAATGTTGGAGATGTTGGGACTGATTATGAACATGGAGTCCAGCTGTTGAAGAAACTCAAAGAGTTCAGAGGAACCACTTCGGGGGTGAGGCCAGAAAACACAACACAACAACACATAAGTACAGGTTGCCAAAGAGTCCCACTATATTGTGAGAAAAGGAACACACACAAACCCACTTAGCAAATAGACTCGGGAGTATGGGTCAGTGTTGACGATGGTGTCTCTATTGTAGGAGGTGACAGTGGACGACGCTCACATCACAGCCATCAACAGACTGGCCGGAAGACTGGAGAACACACAAAACACTAATGAACTGAACACAGTCCAGAAGAGAAGACAACAGCTCAATGACAGGTAGCATATTATACTAAAGGTGGAGTATGTGATTTTTAGTTTTAGTTTTTCTATTTTGTATGTGTCTCTTGTATGTGTTGGCCCAGAGGAGTGGTTATAATATTCAAATATTCTTCCCTATGTGTTTTGGTTTCTTCCTAAAAGCTGAAAGCCTTGTACATTTAAAAACAAAAGACAAAAAAACAAAGACAAAATCTAGCTGTGATCATGTTTTATAAAACACTAGTAGTGGATTTTACATATTCACTGCTCTCTGCCAGGTGGAGTAAGTTCCATGGAGATTTGAGCAGTTACAAGGAGAAACTGCAGGGGGCGCTGAAGGTACACAAACTGATCAGAGACCTGGAGGAAGTCCGAGACAGAGCGAATGAGAAGGTCTGCCCTGAAACTGTCATTACTAAAGCTGTCCATCCTATCTCTCTCTTGTGTAGGCTGCTCTTTCTCTCTCAGCTTCCCTACAGTCTGTCAAATTCCCTAATGTGTGTCTCTGCTTAATCTAAGTTTCCAGTCAGACACTGTCAAAACATTTGTCTCAGCTTTCTTTAAGTCTGTCACTCCTCCCATTTTCAGCTCTCCTACTTCCTCTTACCTACACTGGCCACCATTCTTCTTTCTGACTCACCTACATCGTCTCGTCTCCCAGTATTTTTCTCTGGCACAATAATGTGCTGTTGAGGATGATCTATCCCCCTCTGTGTGTCCAGCTCAAGTTGTGTCAGGTAGAGGACTGTGGCTGTGACGTGGACAGTGTAGAGAACCTGCTCAGACGACACCAGGAGACCGAGAGAGAGGCCGGGGTCATTCATCAAAAGTCAAAGGTGAGGCCGAGCTCCACTCGATTTGGAAACCTTGTGTAGGTTATTATAGACTGCCCGTGACCAGGATATGTTGTGGACGAAACAGGATCTGGACAAAAAGGCCGGTGACAAACTGAAGGCTGGGACAGTCCTGTCTTCAAGCCTGAGAGACAAACAGAAGGAAGTCAAAACAGCACTGAAGACACTGGACCAGGAGGTCAAACTCAGGTCAGTGCCAGGATAACAGTGATTTTATTTAGAAGAGGTAGCATAATTGATTTATGTTGCAGTGGAAATAGATTTGCACATGTGTAGCAGTGTTAGACACGAACACTGTAGTGCAGTTAATAATTCTAGTAATAATAGATTGTAGCAATTGTAATGATAGCAGTAGTAGATAGTATTTTGTTTCAATAAAGCTGAACTCATGCAATATTATGGAGGACATTGTGCAATTTATGATTGCATTTCACATGTACTGTATGTACAGTATCTTACTCTGTATTCACCAGATGGTGTTTACTGTCAATTTTTGAAGCATCAGTTGGGCTAATGGGAAATGTTATTTTCAGGAAACAGCGACTACAGGGAGCCCACGACCTGCTGCAGTTTAAAGCTAACCAGCGCCTCCTCCATGAGTGGA